>CAUYON010141607.1:0-29852 GCA_963573935.1 Arctocebus calabarensis
TGAGAAAGGAAGAGGTTAACAGGGCCCAAGGTGGGGAGATGCCAGGAAAGCCTAAGGGCTCAGGCCTTGTTGGGGATCTTCAGGAAACGACTGGGAGATCCTAGGCCGCCCTTTCCCACCCTTGGCCTAGGAACCCTGGAGTTCTAACCCCTCTTCAAAACGGAGAATTAAAACCCCTCTTTAATTACAAAATTTAGTCAATATAATTCAATATATTTTATTGAAGTTTATACATATATATATGTATAAATATAATTTCCTCATGCAAGTTGAAATGTTCGAGTTCTATTTCTGCTAGAACAAAAGTTTAATATCTTCCAACACAAACATACAAAAAGCAACAAATAATTCCTCTCTTCTGATTTATACAAGTATGAGAAACTGTTATTGTAGTTTTCCACATAGATTTTACGTACATCTTAGAGTTTGGGGCAGATGCAGAAATTTAGCCAATGTCCCAGGGAATACTCACTGAGAATTTCAAAATATCAGATGTAGTTATATTTAAGATCAAATAAGTACAAAAAAATTCCATACAATCAATTCTTGAATTAGGCACTATATTAATTTACTTTATATTATTTTAAATAACAATCAGGCTATACTGTATTAAGAGAGGATTTTTGTTATTCTATTTGCCAAAGTAAAAATAGTCACAATAACAACTATCTATCTTTAAAAGACAGTCAATCTCTAATACATAGAGAAATGGTATTTTTTGTTTATGGAGAGAATAATACTTCTATTTAATAGTTTTCCCAAGTGTGTTTGTAAAAGTTATTTTATATACCTTTGACATCAACCATATTTTAGATGTTTCATTGTGCATTTTTTGGGGCGGGGGAAAACATTTAGGAAACCAAAAGGAAAACTTAATCCATAAACAAATCTAGCTTTAAAATTTCTAAAGATAAGCCATCACAGTCCACTATAAAATTATGCTTTCTTAATGATGAGTCCCAAACAGCAAGTAACTTGAAAGTATTAACTTAAATCACAGAGTCATATATGATTGATGTGCCTCGGCTCTGTTTCCACCTTTAACCAAATCTTAATAGACTAGAACTCATTTTATCTTGTGTTCACAGCAATTGAATCTCTTTTTGCATTTCCTATATGGAGAATAAAAACCCATATAAATTTCATTGACTATAAAAGTTATTCTTGGTTTGAAATCCATTCTAAATGGAAAACACAACGCCTTAGTGATTAACTGTTATTCAACACAAAGCTTGGAAATTAGAATGCAAGATGACTTAACTGGATATATAGTAAACGTCCAGCCGATAGTGAAATACACAAAAAGCAAAGCAAAGAAAAACACAATAAAAGTCGAGTTTCTACTGCACATTGCAACATTATACAGGTTTCAGAAACTCTATTCTGGCTTGTTGTGCCTTCACGTCTTAGTCTGGTGCACAATATACTGCTGCATGCCATTCCTGAGAACTGGCAAGACCTATTCTTTAATCTCCAGATCACATAAAAGCACACTTTGAAAATTTCAGCGATAATAGTAGCAGAGAGAACAGTACCAATGGATCGGTTGAATGAATAATGAGAAAAAGAGTAACACCACAAAGTTCTGCAATCCCTGGTGCACTGCTAAGGGACTAACGCAACCTAGTCATTTTTGTGTCTCATTTAAATACAAGAGTCTGTTTCTATCTTTAATCTTCTAATTTCAGGAAATTAGATGTAAAACTCCCCTCATTCATTATAGGTACAGAATGATCAAAAGAATAGAAATTTTCATCACAAAGCTAATTGCATTGTCAAATGACCTCATACATAATGAATCATTAAAAATGATCTATTCTATAATAATTGTATGTTGCTAAAGGTTAAGACAGATTTAACATGTAGGGAAAGAATTGTAATTAAAATAAATTCCAGCTTTATATTACATTTGCGAGCTATGAAATTACTGGATGAATTTTGAATTTTATAAACTTTATCTAATGAAAGTGCTGATATTTAAAGTCCTGAAACTCTCCTATGACATAAACATGCCCTGAGATTAAAATGAAACAAAATTTTGGAATACCATCAACATTGATCTTAGGTAATTCGCTTTTTCAGATCACTGATCTCTAATTACAGCTGCTCAACAAAAATTATTTCATTCTCAGAGAATCCAGTATCAAGCAATGGAAATCATAAATCTTGTTATTTCCTTCATGTTTCCAACAAAGACTCCCCCACCAATATTTTGCAAATTCAATTATTTTCAATTTATTTATAATATTATTTATTATTTATTATATAATATTATTTATTTATTAATTATAATATTATTTATTATATAATATTATTTATTATTTATTATAATATTTATTTATTAATATTAGAAATTAACCCCCAAAGTCACTACTATTGAGCTGAGATACAGTCATTTTTTTCATAAAGGGCAAAGATAGAAATAGGTTTTGGAATACAGCTATTAAATGAGGAATAAGTTCAAACAGAACAAGATCAAGTTTCTTTATGAAAGTTAAGTTAAATCATGACACAGCCACAAGATAAAAAAAGCATAACTGGTATTATGTCAGAGTTAATGAGGGCCAGGTAGCTTGGCTCACCCCTGTAATCCAAGCACTTTGGGAGGCTGAGGCAGGAGGATCCCTTGAGCTCAGGAGATTGAGATCAGCCTGAGCAAGAATGAGACCCCCTCTCTACTAAAAATAGAAAAAGTAGCCGGGTGTGGTGGCGGGCACTTGTAGTCCTAGCTACTCAGGAGGCTGAGGCAGGAGGATCACTTGACCTTAGGAGTTTGAGGTTGCTCTGGGGAAAAGGGAAAAGTGGAGAACAGCTGTAGGTCTGAGGATGTGTGACTCTAAGGACGTATGCTGTAAGAAACACGTGCACTGTTTTCACTACGCTATGATGCCAGGGCACTCTACCCAAGGAGACAGAGTAAAACTCTGTGTCAAAAAGAAAAAAAAAAAAACCGTTCATGAGGATATGAACAAAGTGTTGGTAAATCAGCAGTTCTCAGTGTTACAAGGGAGGTGAGTAAGGGATCATTACATAGAAATTGCCTGATAATCACATTTTTATCCAGTCAAAATGAGATTCAGTAATCAGGAAGCTCCTGTAATTGCAAGCATTTATTTTCCAAATGAAGGGATTCCTGGTAATGATAACCTGTGATTGCTGTTACTGTTTTACACTCTGTCAGAAAGTATACAGTGATTATGCAGATAATATGGTTTTGTGGTTTCAGCGTAGTGAAAACAGTGCACGTGTTTTTTACAGCATACGCCAAGTATCAAGGTCGTTCCATTAAGGGTGACGTGGAACAATGAGGCAACAGACCAAGCAGAGGGAAATTCTTAGTGTCTTTTTCTGTGGGGCTGACCCAGACAAGTGTTCAGCACCACAGAAGACCTCTGGTCCAGGCAGCAATTGTCTTCAATATGGACAAGAAAAAGCATTTTCCGAAGGCCAGGGAATATCATTTAACTTAAAGATTTTAAGTGGTGAGCAAAAAATAATTTTTACCTATAATCAAAGTAACTATCTAGATCGGAAATGGATTGGGTTTCACTGTTGGTTAATGAGTTGCTTTAAGTTACAAAATAATTTTGCCACCAAAACGATGCCTTAAATACATTTACAGGATTTAAAACAAATTTCTTATTGCCTTATTTTTCATATGGAATTTTTTTTTTTTTTTTTGGAGAGACAGAGTCTCACTTTATCGCCCTCGGTAGAGTGCTGTGGCATCACAGCTCACAGCAACCTCCAACTCCGGGCTTAGGCGATTCTCCTCCCGAGTAGCTGGGACTACAGGCGCCCGCCACAACGCCCGGCTGTTTTTCTGTTTTGCAGTTCGGCCGAGGCCGGGTTTGAACCTGCCACCTTCAGTATATGGGGCCAGCACCCTACTCTCTGAGCCACAGGCGCTGACCTCGTATGGAATATTTTTAACTCCACACAGGAAACTTAAAACACAAATGAAAATAAATCAAGAAAATCCACATCAGATAGCAAGCGTCAGCTTGTTCAAAGGGGCAGGAGACTCTGATCCCGCCCTCACCTTTCCTTCAGTCACACATCCTCAGACCTACAGCTGTTCTCCACTTTTCCCTTAAGAACCCCTTATCCATTCCAGAAAGTTACAGCCATAATTGCCACTCTGGAGTCACACCGTGGGTTACAAAGATTCTTAACTCTCTGTGTAGGTAACATCACCGTTTCAAAACCTAGGGATGGTTTCGGAGCTGTCTTCGAGGTCTTGCTCCAGGGGACTGGCTGACCCGCCTACGCGGGCAGCACATACCAAGAAACTGATGGTTCCACTCCAAACCAGCCAATTAGACCACGTAATTGCCTAATCTGTGGTCTACGAAACTATCCTTATAAACCTTGCCTTCCAAATTCTCAGGGAGATGGAATTGAGAAATTTCTCTGTCTCCCTGCTTAGCGCTGTTAGGCAGTTAGCTGCTTGTGAGCAGGGAGGACGATAGATTTGTTTAGATGTATTTGAGTCAGGCTGACCTAGGCTATGATGGAAATGAAGCTAATTAGGACCTTGCAGGGTTGTTTTCAGAACAGAGTTAATTAAGACCCTGGGAAACTTCCAAGAAGCAGCTTATACTCCTTGAAGTTATATATAAAACCCAAAACTGCATTTTTTTTTCAGTTTTTTGTCCAGGGCCCAGTTTGAACCCACCACCTCCGGTATATGGGCCAATGCCCTACTCCTTTGAGCCACAGGCACCACCCCCAAAACTGCACTTTCCATAGAACATGCAGTCTCTAAGACGAGGCTCATTTTGCTGTGTGAGTTATTAATAAACTTTCTTTTTTCTGGCCAAACTTTACTTGCTCTTTTCAATTATTTTTGTGACTACCTCATAGGTTAATCCCTACGCTATGAAAGTCGCTCTATTGTTAGGCATAGAAAAAAACAGAAATGTGTTCAAGAATATATTATGAAACAAAATTTATCTCTGGCATCAGAAGCAAGAAAGGATTAGCTTAAAAAAGAGTGCATTAACTTGTTAGTATACCTATCAAAATTGTATATAAAATGTGATTAAATATAACACAGTTGTATGACAATGTTGAGCTAAGACATGTGAGAATGGTCTTGTTTGTCAGATTGTTGTTTTAGGTAAACAAAATGTTCAATGAAGAAGGCGTGTGTTTGATTCCCTAAGTCTTCCCCACTTCCAAATGAGGTTCTTTATGAGACCAATGATGCTGTGAGTGAAACAAATTTGATCTATTGAGCATTTGAGTTTATCACTTCTCCTTAAAAAAATACTATTAAAGGGACAGCAAAGGGCAGAAAAAAATGACTCTGTACATAACAGAGTAAATCAGCAATAAATTGTTATGGCAAGATATTTCAAGACACCTCTCAAAGATGAAACATTAGTAAAGACATCAATACTCCTGAAGCCAGCAGAGGAAAGCAAAGTATAGAAAATTAAACAGGGCAGTGAATGTGGGAAAACAGCATAATTTGGAAATTCCAACATCTGTTCAAGTTTCTAGTGAGCTGGGAACTGAAAACAGTCTTCAAACCTACCCTTCTTTGCCTGGTTTGCAGAAGATCCAATGGTCATGTGTTTATCCCCGGACAAAAACAAGATTTCTTACAAACACACATTGATGAAAACTGTTCTGAAGAACCTAAAACAGCTTGCTTGGGAGATATTACTTCAGAGGCAAAGCCTTCCTCATTTTGGCATTTTTATATTTCTAGAAAGGAATAGCAAGAGCCCCCAAAACATGCTTGATCCCAAGTATATGTGTGCGTGTATGTGTGTATGTTTAATATTGCCTTATTCTAAGGGGATCAATGATACTAGACATTAGACCAACAGCAAAATGTCCATAAAACTTTGTACAACAACTTCAGGAGATATTATAGGAAGACATTTCAGACAACTTTTTAAAATGTCAATGTATTTTGTGGCAAATAAAAATGAGAAAACTATACCAAAGTTCTATGTACTTATCTCTCCTAGTGGAATTATTTGCATAGGACAAAAAAAAAAAAGTACCTTAATAAAATGGAGAGCAATTCAAACCAAATTAAAATAACTCACAGGAAGGTTAACAGGGTACTCTATGATTTACACCTACATTCTAAAAGTTGACATTTGATCTGATAAAGGTATAAAATAGATCAAGGACAAAACAGATGTGCTCATTTATTGAGAGTTGAAAATTAAATAATTTACAAGAATTTACCTTAATTTAAACTTTAGAGAAAAAAAAAGCTAGAAATTGATGCTTTTCTAAATTTAATAACGTTTCAGTACATATTAGTTTGAATTTAATATCAGCTTGGATTTAATAAGCGAAATGGATAAAACCAGACATGCCAGAGAAGCTAACATTAACAGGACCAGCAGTCCCATACAGAGATGGAGAGAACAACGCATGCCTGTGCCCTAGTGGTGTGGTGTGACTAGTACAAACACTTTAGAAAACGGTTTGGCCTTCTCTAATAAAGGCAACGAAGTCAGTCCCTACAACATACTCAAAAGTCTAACCCCAACAACAGGCTAGCATATGCTCCACAAGACATTTATTTAAAATGATCTCTGCAGCATTATTTCTGATGTACAAAAAAAAATGAGCGTAAATGAAATGTCCACAAGTTGAATGGATAAATCAAATATGGCATGTTGGTATATTAAACTATAGCATAATAAAACTAAAAATCCATAGCTGCACACACCCAGCCTTTACAATCGTTACAAGCATAATGTAGACCAAAAGAATACAGTCTTGTTTGATTCCATTTAAGTAAAGTTAAAAAATCAGCAAAGCTAAAATATAGCAAAAGGTAATATATTCTTAGGTATTAGGGTCGCTACTTAGGGCATGATAATATAAATAAAATATTATCAGAAAAAAAGTCAGAGTAGAGGTGATTTACTTTTTTTGTTTTTTTAGAAAGGAGAAAAAGTGTTGTGATTGGGAAGGGAAACCCTGGGCATCTTGGCCTGTTATACAAGTGGTATTCTGTTTCCTCAGGAGGCAATGGTTGCAGGGGTGCGTTTTTACATAATTCTTGGCACTGTGCATTTATGTTCTGCATTTTTCTATAGGACTGTTACATTTAATAATACAATTTTCTATAAATAAAACCAAATTATATAACCTTTGTGGAAGATTTGCCTTAAAAATAGTCTTTTAAAATGTAGTGTTATTTTTAGTCTTCCAAAATATATTTTTGAATAGATCAGTTTCTTATTGACAGATTAGTATCTCAGGACCATATTTATATGTCTAATCTTAATTCCAAATTTCACATAAATATAAACACACTAGTGTTTAAATTTATGAAATGACTTGAGAACATTTTTACCATTCGTAAACCTTTTTCTGGCTGAAATATAATTAGTCATTAAGTTTTTATCTGCAAAGTTGAAACTACTATAAGCTATATATGTTTAGTATTCTTTAGAGATTCTCATGTTTAGGAAATCTTTTGTTTATCCATCTATTCATTCATTCTATCCATTCACTAATTTATTTAATCAACAAATATTTAACTGAAACTTTAACTAGGCCAGACTTTGTATTGTAAGATTAAAATGATAGAATCCCTGTTATCATGAAGGCAATCTAGTCAGAGAATCCTCAAGCAGAAAAACAATGCAGTCAGGCATGGAGATAACATTCAGAGAAATGCAGTTAGTTTGCACAGTGTTGTGCAAACATCGTAGATTGTACTGAAACAAACCTAGGTGGTATAGCCCACTTCACACCTATGCGAATGTACAGCAAGTTACCATACTCAATACTGTAGGCAACTGTAACACAAAGAAAAGTATTTATGTATCTAAACATAGAAAAGGTACAGTAAAAATACCACATTATAGGCTTATGGGACCACAATCATGCATGCAGCCCCTCATTGACCAAAATGGCGCTATGTGGTTCATGACTGTATGTGGGGGAAGGACAACACTACAGGGAAAGAGAAATTGAGGAATTTAGTCTATGCTCCAAGGGCCAGACAGAGCTTTGTGAAGTTGGTTCTGAACTCCACATTAAGTTTCAGTGTGAAATACACAACTGAAGAAAGATGCTTGGTTTGCCAAAATCTAGTCTTTGAGAGAATTAGTAAATCACCATAATATAACTAAAAAATACACCTTTTTAAAAGGCGAAGTGAATTATCATAAATGTACATTCAAATTCTTAGGAAAACCCAACTCCTTAGCCTTGAATATTTCTCCCCACAATTCGTGAAACCAAAAAGCCCTTCCTTTTGGTGCAGCTGCTCCTTTCCAGCTGAGCATTACTTTCATTTTCAATAAAAGCTGCTCGCTTGGCTCATGAAATTCTTCTCTCTGATCACCACGTGCCTGAGGACATCTCCACTCAGAGTCTGGTAACACACTGACATACAAACCTGGAGATCTGAAACTTCAAAGAGGGCATATGAAACGTTTGAATTCAAATCTTTGGTCATGTGATTCTTTATTTTAGTTGAGAGATGTTAAAAATAAGAATATAAGATATATGTATATCTTATATATATAGATAAGATAGATATATTCTTATTTTTAATATAATATCTTTTAATATTATAATATAATATATAGTTGATAAGATGTTAAAAATAAGAATATAATATAAAAATAAGAATAAGTCCCTACATAAAACTAGGACTTTAAATTTTGAAATATTTCTTTGGCCTCACTTTCGTAAAACTGTACTGATTTTTCTCTAGTGTGGTTCCAAGATTAGCTCAGTTCCCATTTAAAAAAAAATAAAAACTTAATGAAATAATATCACACCCCTCTTCTATTACAAAAAACATATCATTTTTCAGAAAGAAAAAGTTGTTTACATCATAAAACAGTTGCTAGCCAGAAGAGACAAGGATATTTTTAACTATCAAGTTTTCCACATAACCAACTAAAACAGTTTTCTACTAGACTTTTCAAAAGGGAATACCAGCAGCACAACACTTTAACAGCCATATGTTTCACATAAATTTTAGAAAGTTCTCTTTGTTAAAGCAGGTTTCCTTGTGATCTATTGCACAGAATAAGTTTTATAGTTAACTTCAAATGTTCTTGGTGATTGTGAATCAAGAGTAGAAAATGCACATACATAGAGGGAACAAATAGAAAAGTTAAAACAATCTCTTAGTTGCCATGTTTCTAAAATTTAAGAAGCCTGATATGCTAGGAAGGAAATTATATTAAACATGCTTAGCATCTTAAGAACTAAATTTAGTGTCACACTATTTATTTATCATCTCTTAAAGTTCAGCTGGTGTACTTGCTCCATAGAAAGGTCTCTAATACCGATACTTCAAGTTCCTGCAATAAAGCCCATCACGTGCAGGCAGTCAATGAATATTTATTGAATACAAAGTAGCATGGCTAGCTGAATAGTCAGAAATGGGAGATGCTATGAAACATCCAGGTATAACTGCTTATGGGTGCAAGGTGAAAAGATAAAGCAATCTTTATGCAGAAAAATATACTTCAGGGCAATTTGTCTTTCATTAAAAAAATGTGGAGTCCTTCACGTCACAGATTCCTGATCTTAAATATGAAAATCTAGTAAATATTCATAAAGTCTTCTTGGAAATCACTGGCAACTTGAATATAAATGGAATTATTAATTTAACTGTGATGTGTACATTCACTCCTTTATCCATTTTATATATATATATATAAAGTATATGCGTGTACAGATCAGATTGGCTTAATGAGAAAATCTTCAACCGGATATACTGTACAAAAATTGCTCAACTATAAAGGTAGAGAGAAGAATTTATAGGCATCTGAGGAGAACGGATAGACATCCACAAAATGAAGAGGATCAGACGGGGTGTCTTCTGCTGCATGTGAAGCTGGAAGGCAGCAGTGCAGAGTCGTAGCCCCCCAGGGAACCGGAGCTGCAGACTGAGCTCAGGTTAGGCCACAGAGATGCCTATCCCGGCAAAACCAAGTCTTAGGATGGAAAACCTGTACAGCAAGCCACACAGGCCGTTCATCTTGCAAAAGTAATCAAGAGGAGTGTAATTAAACAAGATTGGCCTCACACAGCTGTACCCTTTTCAGAAAGATAAAATGAGGAAGAAATAAAAAATTCTGAGTCCTTCATTGAGCGAACGCACGCATAATAGTTGCGCACTCAGAGAACGTACAGTGTTAAGTCACAAAGAAAAATATCACAGCAGCAGGATATAGTGCAAAGGCAATTCTAATAATGGGCTAGCCCGCTATATTCTACAGACCCCAAGAAAACCTAGATATTGGGTAGGTTTGGGATGAGAACAAGACAAAATCCATCCAATTACTTCCCTTGATAGAGGGGTCAGAGAGAGGATGGGCCCGAGACAGTCAAGCTCTTCTGAGTCTTCTGGTCCAAGTTGACATCTGAGAGCAGCGGGCAGAGTAGGAGAAAAGTAGGAACTGAGGAATTACTGTATATTTGGGGGGACATATTTTGTTGTCAAAAACTAGAAACGTGTGTTGAAGGTGAGGTTAAAATAAGAGAAAGATAATCATAATATAGCAGAGGACAGAACTTCTAAAGTAACAAGGAGAATTAAATGGATTGGACTGAAAAATAATGGGCCTAAAGTACAAAATTTAGTAAGCAAAAGAGCAAACCACAATAGAAATTAATTAAGAAATGTTTAGTAAAATGAAAAAAATAAAATGATGTTAGTCATTCCAATACAATGAGGTAATTTTCCTTTTAAATATCCAGGCTGTCAAATGAAAAACCATTTATCTGCATCCTTTTCATTAGAAAAATAATTAAAGTGATAAAGTTGAAAACATAAAGAAGAAAAAGATAACACTCAAATATAAATTAAAAATTGAGAGTTGCAAGGTTATTTAGTTGAAAAGTCTAATGTTAAAAACACTCAGCAGTGCGAACAAGAAAATTGTGTAAGGATAAAAGAAGGCACAAGGACATGATGAATTATGTCTAGCTAACTTGAATTGAACAAACTACCTGGCATCGATGCCCCAGAATGTGACAGAAACAAATTATATCCGGACACTTTAAATAAAATTCCTTGGGAATTGAAAACATCTAGTATACTTAAAATATAACATAAAAGGAGAAATGAATAGTCTAGTCAAGATATTAGATTTAATATATAAATATAAAACTCTACAACCTTTGAATGTATATGTTTTCTTGTTTCCATGGAAGGTTTTACAAATCCATCTAACAGTTGCCCACAAACAAAAAATGCAACAACTTTTTAAAAAGCAGATTATGAACTAACCTCTTTATGTGGAAATTAAAGTAAGATTAAATTGCCCTTGGATGGCAAGGCTATCACTAACTAGTGAGAAAGTAATGAAAGGCTAACACTTCCTACCAAAACTGATTAGAAACTGGGAAACTGTACTAAGAATATGTATGGCACTAAATGTTTCCTCTATTAAAGGAGATGGAAAAATAAAAGTCAGTACAAATAGAAGCGATTTGAAAGAGAACTACAGATTAACAAAATAAAGAAAATGGAAGAACAATATATTAACGTTAAAACCTGAAATTAAACAAAGAAAGAAACCCCAGCAGAACGTGTATGTAAGGCCTAAAATGTGTTTGCGAGATTAAATACTTTCCAAGCCTGATTAATAGAAGAAAAGAAGGGAGCTAAACAGATATATTAGAAATAAGAACAGAGAAATAAGTACAAAGACGAGACATTAAAAATGGGAGATAATTCTATAATTACTAATGGCAACCGATTTGAAATTTTAGAGAAAATGGATGTTTCTGCTTCAGTTTCTAACATTAACTTAAGAATAATTAGAACACTTGAGCGGCTCTATTACCAGAGGAGGGTGGGAAGGAGATTAAATTAAGTGTGTAGCATTGAAGAAGTTGTTAAGACCAGCTGGGTTTACAGACGAGACTGACATAACCCTTTAAAAAGCCATGAGTTTGATTTTATTTACAATGCATCTTACCCTAGAAATAAATATAAAGCATATATATTCCTTTTGCCATTAAATGTAATCTTGATATAAAAATGAAAAGGTTAGAATATTCTCACTTTTTAATATACAAACCAAACTTGTCATGAACCTGCTAACAGATAACATGCAAACCACTGATCGAAACAATAATACATGATTACCAAGCAAATGTCATTTTGGAATGAAATCAACCCAGTTTGGCTTATGAATTTAAAGAATTTCCAGTTAGAGTCACAACCGGTTTTGTTGCTATTTAGATTTTGTAAAATAACCTTAAAATTTGAATTGGAAGAACAAAATGTCCAAAATGTGAAAATAGTTGTCTGTGTGTGCCCCTATGTGTGTGTGTTATACAATCCGTACACTTTCCTTACCAGTGTCTGGACAGTGCTTCAAAGCTACAGTCCTCAGGCAGTGTGATATAAGTATAGCAATACACAAACATAGCAATGGCATGAAATGGAGAACATGCACAGAGATCCCTAAATATTTAGTACTTGACAACGTAAAGTTTCAATTCTGTGGGAAAGGTCAATGCTTTTAATAAGCTGATCGCACAATTGATTATTTGTGTAAGAAGAAATAAAAATGGATTTATATCTTTAACTGTATGCAAAATTAGAGGCTAGCTGAGTTAAAACCAAAATGTAAAAAGGAAAATAGCTAAGATCCTAGAAAAATAGATCTTACATTCAAAATATGGAGTATCACACAACAGTAAAATATTCCACAAACATAATAATCAGCCAAATCTGCAGAGCAATATACACTATATGAATCCATTAATATTACATACCCAAATAAAACTAAAAATATATTGTTTGGAAATATGTACATTTTTTTTTGGTATTTATTTATTTATTTATTTATGGAGACAGAGTCTCACTCTATTGCACTCGGTGGAGTGCCATGGCATCACAGCTCACAGCAACCTCCAGCTCTTGGGCTCAAGTGATTCTCTTGCCTCAGCCTCCCAAGTAGCTGGGACTACAGGCGCCCACCACACAGCACCCAGCTAATTTTTTTTTTGATGCAGTTCGGCCGGGGCCGGGTTTGAACCTGCAGCCCTCGGTATATGGGGTCGGCGCCCTACTCGCTGAGCCACAGGCGCTTAAAATCATAAACAAAAAGAAAGGGATTAATAACAGAAAAATGCAAGACATTGTTTATCTGTGAAGAGGATAAGGATGAACTTGATTAGGAGAAAATATACCAGCAAACTGGGAAAGTGCGCAGGGATGAATTTTCTATTATTTTCAAATATTATACATTATGATATATATAATATGCATATATGCATATGAAGCAAAGAACAAACAAAATGACTCTTACAAGACAAGGACAGCTACTTGTACACTCCAGGCGCTGGGAAGATTTTGTTACCAAGATTGGAAACCCAGAATCTGAAGTAAATATTTATGACTACATAAATATAGACATCATTTTTGTATAGCAAATAATGCCGAAACAAATGCAACAGGCAAGGAATACATTTGGGGAAAAACACACTAAAGTCTACCAGAAGAAGTTAGGTCTTTAAAAATTATCCGAAGTAGAGATAGTTTAATAGAAAAATAGAGAAAGGACAGGAATAATCTCAAGCTGGCCTCCAACTCCTGAGCTCAAGGAGCTTGCCTCAGCCTTCCACAGTACTGGGATTACAGGCAAGAGCCACCAAGGGACAAGTTGCCCTGAGTGAGAAATAGCTTCTTCAAATACAAATATGCAATAGTGCGAGTATTACTTTCTGTGTTGTAACAACAACATATAATGGACTCGACATTGGCCCCTCACCTAAACATTGAACTAAAAATTTAGTGAGTTTTTGATGAAAATATCCATAGTCTTCAAATACTTCACACATTAGCAAATAAGCTGAAAGAAAGAGAGATTTGTTAGTGTTGACATACAAAAATAAGAATAATGGAAATATTTAGTTAAGTTGTTTTGGGGTCTAAGAATTTTAATTATTTATGCATAAATTGAAACATGCTGCATATCTCTAAATAATTATTTAAAGGAATGCTTAAGACCTTTTATAATAATTAATGAGGACTATTACACTTCTTGGATAAAACACACACACACAAGAGACACTCACACAAATACGCATGGGCACCTCACTGGTCCCCATTTTTAAGTTGTTCCTACTGTGAGTATTTATTCTCACCTTAACTTGGTAAACGTCAAATTTGTACTTCTGTAGAAAGGATATATGTCATTTCTAATTAGAAAATACAACTTAGGTGTTTTTCAGAAATTGAGAGTGACGCCTTTTATTTTAAGAAGAAAATGCAGGTTTGTTCCAGCAGCCATGAATTTGATGACACAGCAGCTTTGACTAAGTCCTTGGATTTCAGGTCCCTTTGGGGAATGTATTGGGCACCCCGCCAAGCCTAACAGCTTGCCTGACAAATGCTGGTTGAACTGAACCCTAGATAGCCAGAGGTCTGTAGATAAATCCAGTTATGCAATTTTATTTCTTATTGGATCACTTAAAAATTATCTTCTGAAAATAAACCCTAGAATAAATTTCTTTTTCTGTTAAGGTGTAATGAAAGGGTACTTTGTTGCTGATATTTAATTCAGAGACAATTTTTCTCTCTTCCCACATCGACTAGACTGAGTCTTGATGTTTTTGTGATAGGTAGGAACCAATGAAAACAAATATATCAGCACCCGGCCATGGTTTCCGTATTTGCAAAGCCAATATCGCAAAGGAAGCCTTTTCCTTTGGCACACTCCCTGGGTTTTTCTTTATAAGTACATTATTAAAAGTACACTAACTTTGAGAGAATGAGAAGACAACCCACAGTCAAAATATACAATAAACTTCAAGAACTCAACAATAAGAAAACAAACAACCTGATTGAAAAATGCATGAAATACATTTCACCAAAAAAGGTATGCAGATGAAAAATAAGCACATGAAAAGATGCTCAATATCATATGTCATTAGAGTAATGCAAATTCAAACAACTGTGAGATACCAATAAATACCTACTACAACGGAGGAAATCCAAACCACTGATAACGCCAACTGCTTATGAGCTTACAGAACAGCAAGAACTATTCATTGCAGTCGGGAATGCAAAATGGTGCAGTCACTTTGGAATACAGTCTGGCAATTTCTTATAAAATCAAACATTCTCTTACCATGTGATACAGCAATTGAGCTTCTTGGTATTTACTTGAGTTGAAAAATTTATGTCTTTACAAATCCTGTGCACGAGTGTCTATAACAACTCCACTCAATCCTCAAAACCTAGAACCAACCAAATAGGCTAATCTGTAAATAAGCTGTGGTCCGTCCAGACAATGGAATTTTAATCGCTCCTCTGGGCAGGTGCAGTAGCTCACACCTGTAATCCTAGCACTTTGGGAAGCAGAGGCGGATGGATTGCTTGACCTCAGGAGTTCAAGACCAGCCTGAGCAAGAGCTAGAGCCAGTCTCTAGAAAACAGCCAGGTATTGTGGCAAGTGCCTATAGTCCCAGCAACCTGGGAGGCTGAGGCAGCCCAAGAGTTTGAGGTTGCTGTGAGCTATGACACCAGAGCACTTTACCGATGGTGACAAAGTGAGACTCTGTTTCAAAAAAAGAGTAAAAAGTAAATAAAATAAATAAATAAGTAAATAAATAAAATAAAATGAAAAGAACATGCTATCAAGCCATGAAAATACATAGGGAAATCTTACATGTATTTTAAGATAATGTGTAGTTAAGTTCACGAACTCATCCCAGTAAAAGCGCTCACGTCTCATTGGCTGAATATTACTGAAGTCACCTGTGAAGTCTATTCCTCTTGGGAAGGCAAGCACTGACACCAGCGCCTAGCCTACCCTTCAAAGCACTTTTTCTAGGATGAGTTGTTGCGCTTAAATATCAGACAATAGTTCTGATGGTCATTCCAGAAAAAGGGCTCCAAATTATTTATTTATTTTTTAACATTGTCATTGTTGTCTGGCAGGCCTGGGCTGAATTAGAACCCACCAACTTCGGGATGTGGCTGGCGCCGTAACCACTGTACTACGGGTGCCGAGCCTCCAAATTGTTTATTAAACAGAAAGTACAATTACTTTTTCAAAAGAGTTAAAATATATGATAGATCATACAACAATCAAGATTACTATAATTTTTGCTTATAGTTGCAATATCAAGGATCAAGTTTTTTAATGAATCATATAAAACTGGTAACTTTTTTGAACTTCAAAAAATAATTTAGTATGGTACAATTTATTAAAAGGAACACATTAAAACTTTAGGGTTATTCAAGCAAATTTAACTATGTGTTCATCCTTTCAAATCTATTTTTCTACCATTTTCTAGATCCTGTTTTTTGCAAACATTAGCCACCCTCTACACTTCCCCACACTCTCGATTTTCATCAGTATCTTACTTGAAATTTTATCACTAGATAACAAAAGTCTACTTACTTTGGACATATACTGAAGAATATAAATATTTTAAAATATTTCATATCAGTTTTACTTTTTTGTTAACTAAAGTATGTTGAGACTATTTCTATTATAATTTATTATTTTCTAAATACTGGTATCCATATCTAGTGGATATGAAAAAAATATTTAAATTTTATCTGATGGCTCTTCAGGAGCCACAGAATAATTCATTGTAACTGTGTTACCTGCAGGACAAAGTGATTCAAAAAGTTCTCCATGAGACTACAGACTTTTTATAGCCTTGACCAACCACTTGGGCTGTGTGGATCATAATCACAAAAACCTTCTCTGAATACAGCCTCTGTCTACTCCTGAAAGGGCACAGAGAACATTCTCTAGAATGCCCAAAGGTTGTTTCTTGACATCTGGCAGCAATCTCCCTATCCGTGTTTTGAGGCCGGGAGGTGACGGATGGAGCATTTCAATCTACGCTCATGGTGATGGGGAAATTAAGAGCATCATGGAAACTCTTGAAATAAACATGTTTCTTCTGGCTATCCGGGGACATTTACGACATGAACATTTCTTAAACTGCTTTCACAAAAATTATTGCATCTGAAATTGAAAGTGAGAAACATCAAAATCTATTTATTATAAAATAAGATGGCTTATACATGATATCTACCTGGGTTTTTTTCTTGTTTGTTTTATCTGTAACATAAACAATGTTCAGTAGAGGTGGTTTAGAAATTCTAACAATTTTGGTGTACTCTACTAATTGAGAACTTCACATAAGATATCCAATTTCCTGTATAGTTTATTTCAACGTGAACGCTTGTGTTTTAAACACAGGCTCTTATTCTTGTATATAAGTGAGATTGCATATCCCACTTAAATATTAAATCTTACTCTGAACTGCTGCATCTTACCTTACATACAAAATAATTAGTCTATCTCTTATCCAAGGAAATGGAATACTTCCTTTTGTTCAACATCGTTTCCAGTAAGAAATATGTTAATGGTAAAAATTTATTTATAAATTATATATATATATACATATATATTTTTAAGGGACAATTAATATAAAGTTCACTAGCTATAACCCCCTACCTCCCAAAGAGAAACTAATATATACAGTAAACAGTGTGAGCAAAGAATGTACGACTCTGTTGAGTCAGTGACTTCCACGTGCTGGGCTGACCCCTGGCTCCAACTCTGTCAGTGACCCTTGGCCATCTCCAACTACTCAAGCTGCAAACAGACTGAAGTCAATTTGTTTTCCTTATGTTTTTAAAGCCACTAGCCTGGTATGCTAATTAGAAATAAATAGCTTGACCCATAAAAGAAACGGCAGGAAACCTGAAATGAAGGCATTATCCAACACTTCATGCTCCTTAGTGATGCCATTTTAAATATTTCAGACAGCCTATAAATAATTAAAACCTCACCACAGTAAATTATGTCCTATTATGCAAATAAATAACCTCCTCCCTGGTTTCATTAGAGATTCTAAATGACAAGCTGAGCAGTTTAAACATAGCAAGGTATTGCAGAGAGGCGAGAAATCTTTCAGTATTTTTTTTTAATTGTTAGTGCCAAGTTTCATGTGGATTTTTACTCTAACACTTTAATTTGCATGAGCAAATAAACCTTTAATAAACCTTTTGTAAGTGGAGGAAATGCATCATTTAATTAAATTTGATTTGTTGTGAAACTATTGTTCCTCATGAATATTTAAGAACCACAAACTCTCCCTTTTACTGAAAAGAGTGTAGTATTGAGAAGTTTTCAAGAAGTTACCCGACAGCATGTGAGAGATGGAAAGGAATCAATAAATGTTTTACATTATCTTTTTGAGTGACAGACCTGCACACATATAATTATCCATAACATGCTTATACTGCCCCACGTCATATAATCGCTTTTAAAACAATTATATACAAAAGAGGTTTTGTCTGTAAACATTTCAAAACTCCTTTGTCAAAATATTTCAGCTGGTCTTATTTTCTGTTTCCTTAAGGTGTTTGTTCCTTGCCAAATTAAAATAACCCAAAGGATTATATAGTAAAGTGTGATCACTGTAAAACACTGCAGAGGAAGGGAAAAACCTTCCTATTTTTTAGTTGAAAAATGCTGTCTATATAATACAGAAATGGCACAGAATAGAGAAATATATAAATATCTTTGTGCATAAAAAATTAAAATACTGCATTACCCTGAAGCACATTCTCACATTCTTACTTCAATTAAAACATTATCAACATCAAAGGAATTTCTTCTAAAATTATTTTACTGGTAATTGATTGTTGAAGAAAGGTTTATCACTTTTTACCATGCCAACAGAACACAGGTTATAGTTATAATACATGTGACTTTCTCTCACACTTAGAAATTAAGGAATTTTCTAAATACTTCTATATAGTCTTTATTAACAATTTTAAAAGGCCATCCAGTAGGTTGGAAAAAATGTGTCATATGTAATATAAATTATGCTTGCATAAAATCTAAATTAAAATAGGCAGATTTTATCTCCTTAAAAATAAAAAAATTATTTATTATTATTAAAATGAGTAATACCAACTATATTAGGTTTTAAAAATATTGTAATACTTGTATATTATTCCAGTTATATCAGTTAAAAGCAATCTAGATATTTTTAGAAAATAATTTTGATGTAACCATGATTATTATAAATACATGAAGGCTTTTAGTAGAGTCAATTATATTCAAAGTAATGTAATGTTACTTGTGGAAGAAAAGGAATAGGTCAGTTATTATTCTAAAGAAAAAGGTGGGTTGGACTTTTATCAATACCCTCAAAGTATTAGGACATCTCCCCCATTACCCAAAGTTGAATTACTGCTTATTTTGAGAAAGTAGCTTCATCCATCCTTATTCACCACGGACATTCACTTAAACCCACACCTATTTTTACATCGGATTTCACGACTGTAGCTTATATTCTGATCTCAGAAGAGGAGGTCTCTCCTCTCAGGAATAATCTCTCGTATAAATTTTCATCCTATTTCCTAAATTTTTCTTCTAGGTAATTCTTTGATAATAATTAACTTAGCTTGATTCCTGTTTCCATCTCCCCTTTCTCTGTCAGCTCTCCCTCATTCTTTCTTCCCACAAAATGAATGAACAAATAGGTTAATAAATGACCCCCAAGGTTAGAAATGAAGTGAAGAGATAATTCCTCCCTTTACTCTGGGCTTCCCTCTAGCTGCCTCTCTTTCCCCCCCTCCCCCTCCATTAATACCTGTCATACCTTAGTCACAATGAGAATTTGTACCAGACCACTGAAATTAAGCAAATACCCTAGACAGTGAATCATACGAGTTTTTCGGTTTCCAGGGCTGTAGAACCATGATGGGTTATTGGCTAACAGTGTGTTTTTCTAGGGCTCCCCTTTCTTGGCCCTTTGCTTAGAACGAGGAGGCTTTTGTTGTGGTATAGTTTTGTCTGTGCCTATTGGTTCTCTATGGAGATGAATTCTACAGCAACAAAATACATGTTGTGAAATGAAAGAATCAAGGAAACTCACTGCTGAGTTTTCCTCAGATTTCCACATCACTAGCTGGTCTGAACTCTCTCCACCTTTCAAACAGTTCTTGTATTTGTTTTGCCTATAATGTCTAAGGTTTTTAGTTACAATTAAAAGAAAGTATGGGGGAAATATATTTCCTCCACTTACTATAAGTGAAAGGCCACTTACATTAATTTTTAAAATTAGTTTGGGAGAGTTCAGTTTAAAAGAATTATTAATTTTCTGTATCTGTGTCCAATATCTCTAATGAAACATACAAGCTTAGTTCCCTCTGTATTTTGAGTTATCTGTATGAGTTTCCTGAGAATATATGTTACTGCTTTCACTTTAGTATCAAACACTTACCTGTTTTAGCATTGGGAAATTAATTTTTTACTCAATAGAAATCCTCAGAAAATGATTTAAAGTCTATTTATTAACATTTAGCTATGAGAGGTAGGCTTTATTGGGAAATGCATGGTAAGGTTGATTATTCTTTATCCTTCAGAAAATTTATGATTATAAATCAAAAATATTTTTGTTTCTGTTTTAGGAATACATTGTAAACTAAATATATACTATAAAGCATTATTTTATACAAAAGAAATATGCCCATGCTCCCATTGTTTAATGAATATGCCACATTATCTATTATCCTATCTTGTTTTGCATACTCAAGTATGCTTCACTTCTTATGAGTATATTGGCCATTAATTCCTTCATTTTACACTTTGTTCCTAGTGTGAAAAGCTTCATAGTGTGTTCAGAATTGCTCAGCCTAAAATAGCCATTCTGACTGTAGAGCTTTGCCTGACCCTGCTAAGTTTCTAGATTCAGTTATGTGTTGTTTATTTCTCTTGCTGCAAGCAAAATTTTATGCAACCCTAGGAGAAAAGATCAGAAAACAATTCTGAGTTGTTATTGGAGAATGCAGAGCTTGTACTGAGAGTCAACCCTCAACCTTATTTAGATGGTTAAGAGTGAGAATCAAAAAGTTAAGCCAATCAGTGCAGTGTCTAGTGTGCCTCAGGTCAAAGAGTATTAGACACCGCAGGGTCCCAGTATGGGGCTTGGATTCTTGAAGCCTTGGTTTTCTGTGATCGAAAAATAATCTCTTTCCATTTCCTATTATTGTTTAAAATACATATTACCTCCTTCTCTCCCTCTATGGCCTTTTCTGTCTCTTCTCTGCATTTCAGTTTGTTGCCTAATTTTTCCTTAGATATAAACCCACTCCATTTCAACTTTTATTATCCTCTGAAAACACATTCACCTTGTCCAACCTTGCTGCTTTTATATACCAAGAGAAAATGACCTGATAAACAACTTGATGCATACATTTCAACAACAGTTTGGTAGTTTAGTTTCCAAAGGTATATGGTAAGTATTCACTCTGAAATCCCTACATTGAAGCCTTGTTTGTTAAATGCAATCAGCATCAGTTTAAAAAAGCATTTTAGTATATTTTCTGCAAATGTATTGTGGTACAGATTCACACAAAAAAACAAAAATGTAAAAGTTCTACTTTGGTATACCATTGGTGCCAGAATTGGCTTCAGAAATGGTGTGTGTGTGTGTGTGTGTTCCTATGTGTGTGCGCGCACACACACACACTTTAAACATTTTATGGAAAAATTGAAATGCACGAATAATTTCATCCCAATAAAGTATTTTTTGGAGACAGAGTCTTAGTCTGTTGCCCTGGGGAGAGTGCTGTGGCGTCATAGCTCACAACAACCTCAAACTCTTGGGCTCAAACGATGCTCTTGCTTCAGCCTCCTGTGTAGCTGAGACTACAGGCTCTTGCCACACCCTGCTAATTTTTGTATTTTTAGTAGAGACAGGATCTCTTGCTCAGGCAGGTCTTGAACTCCTGAGCTCAAGTGATCCACCCTCTTTAACCTCCCAGAGTGCTAGGATTACAGGTGTGAGCCACTGCACCTCGTGTTTCCAACAAAGTTTTGACACTCAAGTAATCACGTGTAATTTCTCCTTAGTGTAATTTTGATGCAAAACTTTTCATTTTTTAGAAGGAAATCCCAAAGGAAAATTACAGATTTAAGGTATAGTGGATTGTTCAGTTTTTATGAAATAAAACCTAAAACTGGTAGTTATAACAAATACCTCATTTGTAGAAATTCATACAATAAACAAAAATTATCAATAAATGCAGACAGAGAGACTGGAATTAGTAAGCATTCATATTTTTAAAATCAGTTTCCTGAAAATTAGCATACAGGTATGGACTGTTCAGACTTACTTTATATAAGTAAAATACAATTAAAATATGAATAAGATTCCATTTTCACCAAATTTTTATAGTCAAACTTTTTAAAAGTTCATACTATAGACACTTATAAACACTGCAAAGATTAGAAGAAATGGGCACTCAAAATTTTTTCTCTAATGGAATTTCTTGATACATATCAGATATTTTCAAATAAAGAGTCCATAAGAGGATGAAATAATTCATATCTAGGAATACAACCTGGGGATATATAAAATTGTGCAAGGTTTTATTCTCAAAGAAGTTTAATATCAACTATTCTGTCTAGGGAATCGGAATTAAAATACATTTCCATGACCACCAAGTCAAAGCTAGATGAATTAAATACAGTAAATAGCATGATAAACTATTGCTATTTAGCCACTGAAAAATACTTTTTAATGCCATGAGAAAATAAATACCACTCAATGTTAAATTAAAAAGTACATAATCGGACTTACATGTTAAAATAATAAAAATTGCTTATCTTTGACAGGGGTCATTAATAACTTTTCGTTCCTCCTCTGCCCCTTCCTATATTCTATTTGAATTTGCTAGAATGCAAGAATTTGACATTCATGCACTAATCTCGAGAAGGAAGCAT
This sequence comes from Arctocebus calabarensis, assembly GCA_963573935.1. Lineage (NCBI taxonomy): Eukaryota > Metazoa > Chordata > Mammalia > Primates > Lorisidae > Arctocebus > Arctocebus calabarensis. Next base: position 22,746 of record CAUYON010141607.1, read on the forward strand.
ATGATCCATTTCGTTTCATTTGGAGGTAAACCTTTCTAATGGAAGAACAGATTGAAAGTTGAACTTGCATCTTAATCTGAAGTACCAGTAAGTTTATCCAACATCATAGAAGTTAGAGAGAAGCAAGTGTCAGGAATTCTTACCTGGATATGAACTTGACTTAGAAATGAATTTTAATAGTGGACACAATCCACAGGAAAAGAATTCCAAACGAGTAATAACATTCACGTGATGTAGAATGGGTTTGCTGAGCAAACTTGAACTTGCCCGTCCTGAAGAATCCCTGTCGTGGAGGTTTGATCTTCTCCTGGTAGGGATTTTGAGCTCCTGGCAGTGTGATGGCAGCACTCTATGGGGAGAGCTGCTGGAAGCCTCACCAGGAGCATAAAAGCAAACAAGACTTTGCCCAGCAAAGGATAACTCAATCAGAGAGAAGAGAAGAACAAGGGATTCCACCCCAATATATTGTAGCTCCCCAGCCAGGCTTAGATAACAAAGTAAAATATGTTGGAAACTTCATTGAAAAGCTATAAGAAATAAAGTTCCAATAACTTCAATGTCAAATTTTGGAAGAACAAGAAAAGAGTTAAAATGAAATCATTTGTTTAAAACATAATGTATATTTATTAAGATATACATTTTTAATTTAAAAGAGTGAATGGTGGTACTTTTTTAGAAGAGTCTGAAAAGGTTACTTTCTATGTTTTATTTACAATATTTCTCTTTACTCAGTGTGATTTTTCTCTACATTTACCTTCAAAAGGATTAAAAAAAAGACATGTATTTGAATATTTGCCTAAATCTCTGATGCTGGGACAATGCACAGATGTTCATGAATATGATTTTTATTTATATTTACTTTGCATCTTTGAAGGAGGCAGAATTTAGATATTATTTTTCATTTTATCTTTATTAGGGAACCAAAATTTCCAGGACTTAAGGATAAGCCAGCTGGAGGTAAATCTGAGATTTTTAAAAGTATTTTCTAGTCATCAAAGCTAAATCAACATAAAGCAGATAAAAAAATGAAGTTTATCTGAATTATTTTAATGTGCTTTTCATTATAAAATGTTACCATGAAGTCTATCCTATAAAATAGCAAACATTCAAGATACCAAGAGGTATTTAGCATTGTATCCATTATAGCAGCAATACAAAACACAAGGAAGAGAATTTGTACTTTCAAAGTATCTGCTCCCCAGTTGTATTTGTAAACTCAGAAGATTCCTCCTTTGGTTCTAAAGAGGCGAGCTCTGATGACACTTGCACCTTCTCAGAGAAGGAAGTAGGGGGCCCCACACCCACTGTGGTCAGTGCCTCACTCATTCCTTTCCAAGAGTGGTGAGAGTTTCAATCCGCTGATGGGGCTGCCAGGAAGATTCTTACCAAAGTATGGTCTGGTTGTCTGTTTTCAGGGAGGCTTGATCTGCCTGCCTCTCTCACTTCCTCCTTTTTTAAAACCTGCATACTTATGCCAAACCTGCATACTCCCAAGCACATGGAGCTACTATTCTTCAGAAAGCCAAATTTTAATGCAGGTCTGAAAGCCCCAAGTGCTAAACGGTCCACCTCTCAGCTTCTCTGTGTAGCCAATAACCAAACAGCGAAACAGTTTCCAATAGGAAGAGAAAGGCAACAGGTTCCTTCCTCCTGCTTCCCGAAAGGCTGGCTGGGCAAATGTCTTTATGGTAGAAACAGCCTTCTCTCCAGTCTCATGTATCCAAATTAAACAGAGAACATACCATTAACTTTGAATCTCAGATAAACAATAAAAATGTTTAATATGATAGTCTCAAATATTGCACGTGATACACTAAATGTATTGCTTATCCAAAATTCAAATTTAAATGTGTGTCCAGTACTTTTATTTATTAAATCTGACAACCCTCCCCCAGGCAGGTTCTAGGATCTACATTCAGGCTAGTAGGAAGGCAGAGGGTATCTAAGCTGGTACTCTATTAGGTTAGAAACTAACCCTGAACTGTGTACAGAGTGTGTACAGAAGAGTCTATCTTCAGCCTACTTGGATGCCTGGGAGTGGGGATTAAAGAGTTGGTCTAGTCTGGTATGCACGTGATCAGCAAGCATTAGAATGTGCATATCCCAAGGGTTTGTAGGTCTTGCTTTTTATGACAGGAACATTTCTATTTAAAAAATGGATATTATCCATTGCCATATTATCACCCTCTCTGCCTTTATGCCCAGCTCTGTATCTTCTCTACACTTCAATTTACTAATTTCTCCTTAGATATACACCCACTCTATTCTAAGTTTTTATTATCTCTTGACAATATGTTCACTTTGTCCAAGTTTGCTATTTTTGTTCACCAAGAGAAAACGACCTGATAAACAATTTGATGCAAACATCTCAATAACAGTTTGGCAGTTTAGTTTCTGAATATACGTGGTAAGCATTCACTCTGAACTCTCTACATTGAAGCCTGGTTTCCTAAACTGTGAAATGAATGCAATCAACCTCAATTTAAGAGAGAATATCAGTATATTTTGTATAAATATATTTTAGTGCAGAGTCATACAAAAAAATGTAAAAATTCTACCATGATGGAGTTGGTGCCAGAAGTGGTCTGGGCTTCAGACCAATTTGATCTTACTATTTTTCAATAAGAATAAGTTTGAATCAGAATTTGATTGTCTTATTTTTAGACAAATTGCTTTTTTATGGGAGATTCTAAGTGACAAAGTTTCAACCTTATTAAATATGTTAATGTAATCTTCCTTCCAAGAAATAATTATTTTGGAATTCATATAAATCTGGAAGCTAATATTTTATCATACTTTTAAATATCTATAATTAAATGTTTTCTTTTTAGTCTGAAAACAATATGCAAAATATTTTTCCAAATATTTCCCAGTGGCATTCTCTCAAATCTTCTTACAAGTTTAACTTAGCGTATGTTATGTTATTTATTGATAGTTTTATAATAACAGTGTGATACATATTTGAAGTTCATAAATGTGTTCTATGACATAAAAATTATATTTAAAATTTCTATCATAAAATATAGCAGATGAAACAAATGTAAGAATGCATAGGTTCAAAGAATAAAATTTTAACTTAAATGTTATTTATCTCAAATTAATTAGTTTAAACATGTCAGCAAGAGGAAACTGAGATATAATCCCTTTAGAAAAACGAGTTTGGTATATTAAAAAAGGTGACTATATAGTGAGAATGAAAATATTTTAAACCATAGGAGTATAAATTTATTTTAAGAAATAATAGTTGACCAACTAAGCTTCTCTTCATTATTAGTGTAGCACATCACATTTATCCATATCCATTTTTTTTTGTGTGTGCATCTATTTCCTACACCTCTACCACTTGAACTTACAGATTGCCTCACCTGGTTCTATGGAAGAGCTTTAGTCAAGACTAGGTATCTACCTCGAAGAAAAAAAATCATTTTACCATAAGGAATTTTGCAATAGAATGTTTTTTGAAGCTTAATTCACAATTGCAAAGATGTAGAAACAACCCAAGTGCCCATCAACTCGTGAATGGATAAATAAACAGTGGTATACGTATACGATGGAATACTATTCATCCATTAAGGAAAATGGAGATGTTACATCTTTTGTATTTACCTGGATGGAGTTGGAGAACATCCTGTAAGTATCACAAGCATAGAAAAGTAAGCATTTAGAAAACTGAAAATGTGATGGGTATGAGTGAGCCTGGGAGGAACACAGCCGGGTCTGCAGATGCTGTTGGGGGCCATCCTCAAAAGTGCTAAAAGGAGAATGCACAGGGCACTCCTGTGCTCCCCCTCTTCAAGTGACACTCATGGGCCACTGCCAAGACAAAGGGGAAACAGGGCTCAGCCCCTGACCTGGGACCAGGATTGAGCCCTCCTGCTCCACCCATCAGCATGCCCAATCCCTGGATCTTCAACACAGTCCCTTCCCCCAACCTGGCCTCAAACTTTCCAGTCTCAGTCCTGGGCTGGCAGAATTGTAGCAGTTATTCCGATCATTTAAAAAGACCATGGGGTGCCACTATCAGTGACAGCAGAAGGAGATGCAGGGTTTGGAGCCAGGCAATATTCCAAGTGCAGGCAGATCCTAACCATATTACTTTGAATCAGCATCCCCGGGTGGTGCCTGTGGGTCAAGGAGGAGGGCACTGGCCCCATATATAGGGGGTGGCAGGTTCGAGCCTGGCCCCAGCCAAAAAAAAATACTGCAAAAAAAAAAAGAAAGACAAATTCCCCGGTGCTCTCTTCTCTTTGCCCAGTTCTGAGTTTGTTCCCACCTGGGTGCTCTGTGTCTCCATACCCAGATACACATGTGCCATCGCATACAAGCTCACAACTCAGGCACACACCTACAGAGTTGCATGGACTCACACATTTGGGTTTTTTTTTTAAAACTGGGAAACACTTTATCCCATAAAATAGAATGTGTTCCCCTCTTTATAAGTTTTCCTCCACACTTGTTTGTGCACACTCCAGTGTACTATGCACACCCACCCTTATGTCCACTCATTCACCTGCACTCACAATCTCACACACACTCGCAGGAGGTGACCTCATAGCAGCAGCAGGGATCTGGAGAAAGCTTCCTCCAGGATCCTCCAGTCCTTTCAGAGGCATAGTGGCTTCTAATACCAAGGAAGTAACTGGTTACTTGACTATTTCTTTTGTCCAATAAAAAAAAAAGAAAAGCAAGCATCCACTGTACTCAATACTAATATAAAATCAGTAGATGAACAATAACATGCCCACATGAAATAAAATACAATTAATTCAAGAAGAAAGGAGGGACGAGCAAGGAGGGCATTTGGCAAGCAGCCGCCTACCAGGCACCATGCAGGGGTAGGTGGCGTCTCCTGGAGGAGGGGCTCAACGACAACTTGGACTTTACCTCATGAACACAATCTAAGTTAATCATATAAATCCTTACATTAATCTGAAATTAATTAATTAACAAAGGAAATGTAAAACAAACAAATGAAAAGAAGTTTCTGTTGTTATGATGTAAACTATTCAAGAGCAACTCAAGCAAGTAATGAAGAAAACTTCACTGAGGACAATCATAATACCAATTTAACAAAGAATTTTCAGTCTATCAATTTTCCCAAACTTTGTACAACCAATACATATATAAAATTATTTAGAAAACTCTTACATATAAATTATAGGTACTCCAAAAGATGAGAAACCACTTATCATATTCTATATTGTGATATTTTCTTAATTGTTAGACATTAACAATGTCTAAGTTTTCCTCTTATTTCTGTAGCAACTATTATGACTAAATTCTGGCCTAATTGTAGAAAGAATGCAAGGTGAAAATTTTCCATATTAAAATTTAAAAAAATGCACACTCTTTAAAAAAATATTCTCTATAAGCAAGTCAAATGAAAGTGGTTTATTCAATAAGTAGATTTGAAGAAAGAGGCTTTCAAATAAACAAAAGTTACAAATATTATAATGTCCAATTATTCTGAAAATTTTTAGTCATTTTAATTTTACTGTTCAAGAAAGACCAACATTCAGCATATTAAAGAAAATGTCCACCTCATAGCATGCAATGTCTTATATAAATTGATCTTGCAGTGAAATTTTAACACTATTTTAAACCTCACAATCATGTCTGTAATAGCAGACTGAATTGTCATAACCATAGGTTGAAGGGAAAAAGGAAACCTGGCTTCTATTGAAAAAGCAGTTTGTTCAAAACACATCTTCAGAATCAACAAAGGAGAAGTCGGTTTTCTTTATGCATTGGTTCTTTTTTAAGTTTTTGATTGGCATTAACGAAAGCTTATTCTTGGGCACATCAGGTTCATTATTATTATAAGCAGTTTATATTTTTGTTGCTTTTCAAAAGAACATTTAATTGCACAGGTAAAGAATAATACTCTATCACTACAAAAGGTATGTATTTTAAAAATGTCTGAAAGTGAAATCTACCAAAATGAAAATGATTACATAATAATTAAATAATTAATTGCATTTTAGCTATAATAAGTTCATCTATGTGTAGTGCACTATGCCAAAAAACTATGTTTTACTTAGATTCAAAGGAGCATGAGTTTGTATATCAAAACCTCATTCATAACTAATGACTGCTATTTATGGAAGGAGTAATAGATTGGATTTTCTTTCTTCCTCCTTTTCTTTCCTTGATAATATGTCAACAGAGCTTTCATAAAGTTTCTAATAGATATCTGTATGTAGACTGAATATTTCACACATGACTATTAAATGAATTCTAGTATACATAGAATATCTAATTATGAAATTAGGAAACTTCATAAATAACTGCTCTATAAAATTATCATAAATACCTTTATTATTCAATTAAAATTTTAAAAGTTTCAACATCATCTAACATCCAGGTTTTTACATAACATGTTGAGATTAAACAATAAACTATCAACTTTGATTTGAGGACAATGAATGACAATGACTGACACAGTGGGGCATGGGGGAAGGAGAGAGCAGACAGAGAAGGAGGGACGGGGCGAGGGAAAGAAAACCAAAAAAAAAAAAGAAAGAAAGAAAGAAAGAAAATAGTGTCTAACTTTTATATAAATTGGATTCAATTCTGACTAAAGTACTTTACTTAAATATTAATTTTGTAATTCAACTTGTCAATATGTTGTTTAGGATATTGCATCCTCATCTATAAGTGAAACATGTTTGTAATTTATCTTTATAACAATATATTTTCTCCAATTTCAATATCAGGTGTCTCCAGACCAAGTAGAATGATATTGAAATATCTTTTATTGTTTATAAGATTTCTGGAATTGCTTGTTTTGTAACATCATTGTGGTCTATGAGTTTATGACAGTTTGAACTTTGTTATTTAATTCAATTCATTGCTTAATTACTGTTTTCCTGTGGTTAATACTGTTATACTGTGGTTAATATGTTAGCATACCAGTATTCCCAGATAGTTTTTTGATGGTTGGGAGGTTGAGTTTTGGGGGGACAGAGTTAATACTTTGCATGAAATATCTTATCTTATAACAGTGAAATTGTTTTCTCTTTTGTCTTGTGATTTTTTTTTAGGTGAAATTCAAGTTTTTGTGTGAGTAGTACTATTATACCTATCTTGAATGTCTTGCTTATACTG
>CAUYON010141611.1:0-15063 GCA_963573935.1 Arctocebus calabarensis
CTTCTTAGCAAAGTATCTCGAGAATGAAAGAAAAAGTATCCAATGTACTCAGCCCTACTTAAAAGCTAATTTATAGCTTTCATATGAAGGCTATAACCCAATTATAGCTCAAGAATATGGGGGAAGGGGCAAGGGAGGGGAAGGGAGGTGGGAGGATGGGTGGAGAGAGGGTAAAAGGTGGGATGACACTTATGTTGCATCTTAGAAGGGTACAGGTGAAACATACTAAATGCAGAATACATATGTTTTCATATAATAACCAAGAAAATCCCATGAAGGTTATGTTGAACAGTTGGATGAAAATATATCAGATTGTATATGAAGCCAGCACATTGTACCCCATGATTGCACTAATGTACACAGCTATGATTTAACAAAAAAAAGGAAAGAAATATTAGAAATAAAATATTCCACAGCAAAGTCAAAAAAAACCCAAAAACCCTGCAGCGCCATCTCCAGAGCTCCCGGTGGAGCTTCTCATCCTCCACTGCCAGCAGCCCAGTCCGGGCCACCATAGTCCTCTGGCCGACTGCTGCTGCAGGGGCCTTCACTGGGCTCCCTGCTCCATCCTTTCTCCACTCAGCAGTCACAGTGCTCACTGCAAAACGTAAGCCAGTTCACGTCATGCCTCTGCTCAAAACCTTCCAGTGGTTTAAGGTCTCATTCAAAACAGAGCCAAAGCCCATGCCTGGCTGAAGAGACCCCGTGGACTTGCCTGCTGACCTCCACGTCTGGAGCAATGCTGCCAGCCTGCTACTTGCCTGACGATCTCCTGCTTCGTCTCCTGCCTGCTGCACTGCTGACTGTGTCTGTCACGCTGGCCACCTTCAACACACCTGCGCTACGCAGCTCAGGACCTCACCCTTTGTTCTGATCAGAATATCCACTCCAGATGTCTTTACACCCTTCAGATCTCTGCACCAATGCCACCCCCATCCACCCAAACACCACCCAGCTATGCTGGTCAATCCCTCACAGCACGTATTGTCATCCGATCTACATCCACAGCTGCACGTACACCTGTATCTATCTACACACACACCCGCATCAGATACATCACCCGAACCTATACCAGCACCTACACCTATAGCTGTGTCTACACCTGGCCTACACCTGTATCTACATCACACCTGTACCTACATCCGCACCTGCACCTATATCTGTATCTACACTTACACCTGACCTGATCCTGTATCTACATCACACCTGTACCTACACCCGCACCTGCACCTATATCTGTATCTACACTTACACCTGACCTGATCCTGTATCTACATCACACCTGTACCTACAGCAGCACCTGCATCTATATCTGTATCTACACTTACACCTGACCTGATCCTGTACCTACATCACACCTGTGCGTACACCCGCACCTATATCTGTATCTACAGGGTGTCCCAAAGTTGCCCATGTTGCTACACATAGGGAAAATAGGAAATTGGAGCTACATTTACCTATATTTACAAAATAAGGGGGGCAACACATAGAGAATATTTTGTAAATATTTTATAAAATTTTGTAATAACTATTTTGTAAATAAATATACATTTAGCTACAATTTCCCATTTTCCCCGTGTGTGACAATATGGACAGCCTTTGGAACACCCTGTATGTCTCTGTAATAGTCTTTCTTCCCATTAAACTCCTATATAAACTTTCTTCCCATATAAATCCATGAGACTTCTATTTTATTCTGTGTTATGTCATCAAATGTACTTGAAATGCAGCTTGTCCAAACTGAAATGTGCTGTAAGTGTAAATCACTTAACAGATTTTGAAGACTCAGCACAGAAGAAGAATGCAGAATGCAGAATAGCTCATTAGTACTTTTTTATATTAATTACATATTGAAATTAGTCTCACCTATTTCACTTTATTTTTTTGTGATGTGGTTGCTAGAAAATTATATTTCCATTAAACAGAACAATTTCAGAAAGTAGTCTGTAACAAGCCTGGGATTTTCTTTACCTTGTGTTTCCCCTGCTAGAAGGTCTGACTGCCTCTTTCTAGGGAACCAACCCCACCCAGGTCTGCAGAGCTGTCCACAGCACAGTGCTGAAAGGACCCATGGGCTCAGTCCTGCAGCCAAGCAGGTGGCCTTCAGGGCACATGCTAGCCCTGTAGCCTCTGCCTCTGACTTGTCAACGAGCAGCCCCAGAGCCTTCACGAATGCCCTGGCCCTGCCAGCAAGTTAATTGCAAGCTCTGGCCCATGCCTGTGTCAGGCACACTGGCAGAAGAGGGGGGGCATTACCCTGAAGAGTTACCCCCTCCTTGGGGAGGGCAAGGCTTTGCAAACAAAACCTCGGGAAGACAGCCTGTAATTAGAGCAGTAAATCGAGCTGCTGATGGCAGGCGAGGGGGAAGGTGGAGGACAGGAGGCTTGCTGCAGGCTGGTGGTGTCAGTCCATCCAGGAGGAGCAGATGGACTCCAGGCATAGCACGATTCAGATGGGCGACCCTCCACTGCTCAGCTCATTTTTGATAGCTACCCATGCTGCTTCAAATGGTGGGGATTGAGATTGATGGGGAGGAGAAAGATGGGGTTCTGCCCTCGGGGCTGATGTCAGGGAATAACCGCTGGCCCCAGCTCAGGTTGAGGACAGCCTGCCTTATTGCTTGGGCGTTTCGAGACTGTGAGGGCAGCATAGGGTTTTTGGGATGAGGCTCCAGGCCCAATCCCTGGCCATGTCCCTTCCCAGGTAGTGCAGCTGGGTGAGACCCTCCAGTGCTCTGAGCTGCACCCTCAGCTGGAGTGTGGGGTCCCCAGGCCTGGGCTTTCTCTGGGTGAAATGAGAAGGGGATGGGTAGCCGGGTAGAGCAGGGGCTTGATAGATGGAAATCTTTAAGCAAACTCCCTCCAGCCTTTGTTTATTATGATTTGCTAAAACATTTACCTTTGATATTTTTGTCCAAGTAAAAAACAGTTAAAAATTCACACAGTCAATGGACTTGGGGGCAGTTGGCATTCACTCTGGCCCACTCTTTCCTCCCTCAGAGGAAGCCCCTGCCTCTTGCAGCTGTGGGTGTCCTGAGCAGCCAGTTCACACTGTCCTTGGCTAGCTGCTGTGGATGGAAGGGCTCTGCTATTTACCATGGGGGATGTCATCCAGCCAGCAGGGCAGCCCACTCACCCAGCCCTCCATCGGCTATCTCTCTACCCAAAGGGTGTCTTTATGACCTAGCTCTTGCTTCTTCAACTGTAGATAGCAACTACAGGTGTTAATTATTGTAGCTCGTACTTTATCCCCCAGCTGCAGAAGCATAAACTGGGAACAGGTGGAGGCTGGCTGTTCCTTGGGTCTCAGCTTTGCCACCACAGCCCCTGATCTGTTGGCACAGGGCTCTGTTCTTCCTGGAGATCCCCCACCCACTGCAACCCTCACCAGCGTGCCAGGCTTCCCTACTCTCTTCCTGTCTCTTGCCTCCCCCAATCCAGTCTGATGGCCTTAGCCTTCCTTCTGACCTTCCAGCTGGGCCTGCACCCCTGTGGCTTGGCAACAAGGCAGGAAAGATGGTGTGGCTTGTCTCTGCGGGGCAGATGGGAGGAGAGGGGGCAGCTCAGTTCCTGGTAAGGCTTGTGATACGAGGGCTCATTCTGCTCTGAAGACAGGAGAGAGCCCATGAGGCCAGTCCCTTGGCTAAACCCTTGGCCAGCAGGTTGAAGGAAGCCTGTTGGCCTGGATTACTCATTCAGCTGGGATGGTGCCCGAGTACTGCCCCATTTAACTCTGCCAATGCCAAGAGGGAGGGGAGTACCATCCGGCCATCTGGGCAGGGCAGCCGGCATTGGGAGACTCAGGGCTTGCCCACGGCCGCATGGGTTGTGAAAAGTAGAGGAAGGGGAACTCCAGGGCTTGGAAGTTACTGGCACATTAGCCTATTTCACCTTCTCAATAGCTTCTGCTTCAGTGGCTAATGTCTTTCCCCCCGTGAGAGTGTCAGGCCCAAGCTCAGGGCCCCTGGGTTTTGTCTCCTCACGTGGCACAGTGGCTGGCGTTCAACTTGTGCTCAACAAACAGTTATGGAAGGTCCAGAAAGAAGGATGCATGGAGGCCTCTGAAGAAAGAGGCTGGTTTTTGTTTGGTTTTGTTTTTGCATTTTTTTGTTTTGGTAACATGCACAAAATAACATTTCTTATTGTAACAACGTTTAGCTGTGCAGCTCAGCGGCAGGAAGCCATCACATTGTCATGTGCAGGGGCACCTCCCTGCAGCCACAGAGCCTTTCATCCAGCAAACCCGAAACTCTGTCCCATTTAGAGCCCCTTCCCCAACCCCTCCCCCCACCCCAGCACCCACCACTCTACTTTCTGTCCAGGAATCTGACTGCTCTAGGACCTCACAGGAGTGTAATCACACAGAATTTGTCCTTTTGTGGCTGCTTATTTCACGTGGAATATTATCTTCAAGATTCATCTATGTCAGACCCCCTTCCTTTTCACGGCTGAGTAATGTTCCACAGTGTGAATAGACAGGTGTCCACCTGCATGTCCACTGATGGACATGCGGGCTGCTTCCACCTTTCAGCTACTGGGAACACTGCGGCATGAACATGGTGTACAAATACCTCTTTGAGACTCTGCTTTCAAATTTTTTTTGTTATACATCTAGAAATGGCATTGCTGAGTCATATGACGACTGTTTAATTTTTTTTTTGAGGCAGTCTTACTATGTCGCCCTGGGTAGAGTGCCATGGCCACACAGCTCACAGCAACCTCAAGCTCTTGGGCTTAAGCGATTCTCTTGCCTCAGCCTCCCGAGTAGCATCCCAGTGTTTCCCACAGTAGCTGCCCCATTTTGCTTTCCCTCCAGGGGTGCACAGGACTCCCAGTCTCTCCACATCCTTACTAGCACCTGCTATTTTCTGCTTTTCTTGGATAACAGCCATCCACATGGGTGTGAGGTAGAGAAGGCAAATCTGAGCAGAGAGCCCGAGACGAGAAGGGATGGGGAGGGCGTTGTGGGGGGAGGAAGGTGAGCAGGAGCTTGTTGTGCCCACAGATGGAGGGGAGGGCCTGGGGAGGTGGGCCAGGGTCACGTTGTTCAGCCTCGTAGGCCACAAGGAGGGGTTTAGATTTTACAAGAAGCCATTGGCCAATCTAAAGTCGGGAGTGGCGTTGTCTAGTTTCTATTTGAAAAAGATCCCACTGGCCATGGGTCACATTCTTGTTGTGACAGTAGACAAGCCGTGTGACCAAGCGCTCTCAAAGTCAGGGGCTTCAAACACTACTTCAGTGAGCGCACTTACAGTGTGTGAGTGGGGAATTTGGGCGGTCGGTAGGACGGCTGCTCCTGGGGACCCGCCTCAGAGAAGGCATCTTTGTCACTTGTCTGGTGCCTCCATGCCCCTGCCTCTGCCTCCTCCAGGCGATGTCTCATTCTCCAGGGCACTTGAGACACAACAGCCTGGTGGGCTCCAGGGGGACACTACTTACACAGCCAGGGTGGAACTCCAGTGAAGGACGGTGTCCGGAACATGGACACATCACCTCTACTGTGTGGCCTGCAGTGCCCTCCTCCAGGAAACGGTGAGTGACAGGCAAAACCGTGAGTCTCCAGCGGCACTTCTTCCCTCACTGTTGGCCTCCCTCTCCCTGAATAACAGTAAAACCCACATTTCAAAACAGTCACTGAGATCAGTGTGCCCCGGGGATGTGTTTCAGAGGAACTGCCTTCTCTGGCTCTCCAGGATGGGGGGCTGAGTCTTCCCACTCCTCCCACCTGGTTTTTCCTCTGGTGGGAGAGTGTTCCCATGGCAACCAAGTGAGTGACCACAGCCAGCCCTCTTTTCCAACAGGTGCAGTCGGCTGAGACTCAAAGGTCAGTGAGGAAATGTATGGGTTGTGTTTCTTAATTAAAGAGAAAATATATTGCTGTGGTTGCATTTCAGGAGATGCTGTAGACATCCCACATTCTCTCATCTCTCACTCAGTATTGACCATTTCCCTTTTCCAGGACCCATCTTTTTATTTGTTCGATGAACACATCCCCCCACTACTCTGCCACCATGTACCCATTGTAAGTGCTGGCTATAGGCAGGGTCAGGTAGGTGGGAGTGTCTCACTTAACACCCCGCTGAGCTGTTTCCCATGTTGCCTGGTGGTCTCTGCTGGGTTTTGGGTTTTGCCGGCTGAGTGCTGCCATGGGTGGGGCAGAATGGGCTGCCCTGCAGCTGGTGGTGCACAAGGGGCTGGTGACAGCCAAGGGAGGAAGCCCAGAAACAGCGCCAGGTCAAACATGCCATGAGTGAATGTGCCCTGGATGGGCAGCCAGATCTGAGGGAGGGAGGCTGAGGGTGAAGCCAAGTCCAAAAGCCCAGGCACTGCGGTGGCAGAGCCGGTGAGTGCACTGCCAGGCGAGGCAGGGGTGTTCCTGGCAGCCCAGGGCCAGCTGCTCTGGGTTATATTTAGCCCGCACGGCTGCGGACAGCAGGGGCACCAGGGTACCCCAGGCTGAGGCTCCATACGCTGCTTAAGCGCTCTCTGGCACTGGGCACAGACCAGTTTTCCATTTTGAGTGCCTTATTTAAAAATGGTTCAACAAGAAAAAGCAGGGGAAGGAGAAGCTGCTGTAGCACAAAGGAGACCCCAGAGCAGCACAGCGGCCAGACCAGCCTCGGCCTTCTCCGCATTGTGGCTGCAGCAGGCCGGCTCTGAAGAATAGCTCCTAGCAGCCAAGGAGGTTGAATATGGGCTGAGAATTAAAGGATATCCTCAAGAATTATTCATTTGCTGAGTGTGATGATATTGTGATTAGATTTTTAAAGTCCTTATCTGCTACAGACACAAATGGATGTATTTGTGGATAAGATGATAGGATGATGTCTGAGGTTTGCTTTAAAATACTAATAACATTGGCTGTGAGCTCTTAACTGTTGAAGCTGGATTCATTATCCTATTCTCTCTCCTTTTGTATAGATTTGACATTTTCCATAATAAAATGCTAAGAAGTGCTTCAAGCAATATATTCTTGCTCATGGCATGATTTTTTTTTTCTTCCTTCTGTTGCATTGTTTCCTGAGGGTGAATTACTAGGGGTGTGATTACCAGATCCAGGGGCTTCGACAAGATTTCTTCCGACTGGACATGCATTGTGAAGTTACTTTTCCGCAGTACAGTATGGATTTATGCGGTGGTGCGTCTGGGGCCCTGGAACTGTTGCCAGGTAGCTCTGAATGTGCTTACTAGTATGTATTTTGATTTTCAACTTTCACTAATTCAGTGGGTTCAAAATTATTGTTTTAATTATCTCATTTTCAGCTCTTTGAGGGAGGGTAAGACGCTGGCCACCCCTGTCCCCCCTACCTGTGTTAGCCACAGGCTTCATTTTCTCCCTAGCCCCCACCACATTTATCTACAGAATCTTTTTTGTACAGATAATATGAATCCTTTGCCCTTTTGATGGAAATGTTTCTCCATCTTTTTTCCTAATGTCCATGAAGATTTTTTAACATTAATAACCCTACCTCGTCTTTAATTCTTTGATTCCAAGATAGGCCTTAATACTTCCAAATGTTTGCCAAAGCAGCAATTGTTTTTCCACTAGGTTCTTTGTGACGGGATTGCTTGTGGTCAAATCTTTAGTCTACTTCAGTTTAATTGTATCTATGGTACATTATTTCTTTTCAAAATTGATTTTCAGATATTTCAGTATCATTTTGTAAGTTACTGTCCCTGTCACCATTGTTCAATCCTGAGTATTTGTGGAGGACTGACTTCTCACACAACCCACGGGTTCTGCCCCAAGGCTCTCAACTCTTTTTTTTAGCCGCATGCCTGTCTTTGTGCCAGCACCTTACACTGCCTTATTCACTGTGCCTTCAGAATGTGCCCTGAATTGTAACCCTGTACATAGGGTCCTCACCCTCCAGCAATGCCCTCTCACCTGCCCACACATCCCCTGGTGCCCTGTCCTCCTGGATGGAGGACACTTGGGTCTTAATTCCAGTTCTGCCACCAGTTGTGTGTGTTTGGACAAGTCCCCTGGCCTTTCTGAGGCTCAGCGTGATTGTGACTTGTCATGTAGGTGAAACACCTGCCCTTAATAGGTGTTCACTACATGCCTGTACTTTGGGATTTCAAAACTGCTCTGGGATAAGTGAGCTTGGGGGGAGATAGAGCATTTCCTCCAGACTGGGGTTGGTTGTCATCCGTCTCGGCAGGCACTGGGAACACCCCGATGCGTAGTCCTTGCAGATCCTGGGGGTTGGTGTCTACTCAGGTGAAGGGCACCCAGGCACTTCATCCCCATGCAAGCCATACTGCTCACGGTTCTGTTTCCATGGTTACTGGCTGGGGATGAGATCACCTTCTGGCGCTCAGGCCTGGAATACCAGGCACTCCGCCAAGGGGCCTCCTGCAGTCAGTGTGGCAGCCTCAGCGTTGGGTGTGGGAGGGGCTACAGGGCACAGGTGGTCGAGTCACAGAGCTGAACCAGAGAAACCAGCCTGTCCGGTCATGTGGCAAGTCGATTCTGCTCCTCCAAGAAATAGGAACGAAGATTGATTTGGCGCAGCACCATCGGGGGTCACTGGGGAAGGGACAGGTAGGGTCCCAGGCCGGGACGCAGGTCTGACACCTGAGAAAGGAAGGAGAGGGCGGGAGGATGCTCAGATCGCCGGGAAGAGCCCCAGGCAGACAGGAGCGACCCAGCTGCAGAGCCTGCTGGCCATGTCAGTCCTTAGCCTCTATGTGAAGCTGCCATGTATCCCAAAGGCAGAGGAGCTGGGGCTACTGGCCACCCCTATTCTTCCCAGCAGGACCTCTCCCTACAGTGCAAGGTGACTCTCGGAGTTGTGTCCCCTCACCCAGTCCTCCCCAGTTCTATTCAGGGAAGATACCAGTGAGAGACTGATGCTCCAGGACATGGCAGGGAGCCGAGGGTACCAGGTCTCAGGGAAGGGGCTCCCTCGGACATTCTACTGGAGTCGGGCAGGGGCTGGGCTGAGCCTGGAGCTCCTCCACGGGGTGGGCTGGTGTGTGAGGGATTTACAGGATGCACTTGCTCGGAATGAAAAGCCATTCAGTTCAATCCCAGGGTGGCAAGAGGCTTCCCAGAGCCTCACTAAGTGGGTCTGCAGTGCTGATCAGCGTTGCGAATCTATTAATGGAGCTCGGCATCTGGGGCCGCCGTGTGCATGAGTCATCGGGGCAGGAGCCAGGAAGTGGTTGGTCCAGCAGGCTACTCGGCAGTTACACTCCTCTCCATTTAATTAAGACATAAAACATCACTCTGTGCATCTGCAAGAGGAGCGGGACAATCAGGGATGAAGCAGTGCTGTGCTCACCCCCGCTCACCCCCCCACCCCCAGAGAACTCCTCTGCCTTCCTGGCCAGAGCTCAGCATCCCCAACGGAGGCCCCCTGCACACACGCCCCTGGGGGCTCGCAGATCACACCTTGCTGCCCGGGGCATGCGTCTGGGGCCAGGCTGTTTGGGTCCAGACCACCTAGCTTCTCTGTGCCTCAGTTTCTCCATCCAGACATACAATGTCTGCCTCCATTACGGACATCCTGCACAGTGTCTGCAGGGCAGGGTTATTCTGAGGATTAAGTGAGTTGATGCAGAGCACCGGGGACACCCCAGGGTAATGACAAGGTCTCTGCACTTGCTGCCAGATTCTGCCCACCTTCCCTGTCTCTGCTGCCCATCCTTGGACAGTCCACTTACTCCTGAAGGCCCCACATCTGTGTCTTAATGAGCCCTAGGATAAGTAATGCTGGGGGCTGGGCAGCCCTGTCCAGTTTACCCCTGGACCGTGAAGTCTGCAGAAGGAGCCTGGCCCCATTTGCGTCTGTGTCTACAGCCCTGGAGTAAGATGAAGGGAGGTGAAGTACTAGGAAACCGCCAGCCCTGACATTTGACAGATGGTTAGAACTCCAGCCTCTTCACTGGACAAGGGAGATGCGGAAGTGGGGGGCAGAAGTAGAGTGGAGCCTGCCCCCTGGTGGGCGCACTGAAGGCCCTGCAGAGTGGAGCCCGCCCCCTAGTGGGCGTGCAGAAGGCCCTGCGGAGTGGAGCCTGCCCCCTGGTGGGCACATGGAAGGCCCTGCGGAGTGGAGCCTGCCCTGTGGTGGGCTGCAGAAGGCCCTGCAGAGTGGAGCCTGCCCCCTGGTGGGCTGCAGAAGGCCCTGCAGAGTGGAGCCTGCCCCCTGGTGGGCACATGGAAGGCCCTGCGGAGTGGAGCCTGCCCCCTGGTGGGCACGTGGAAGGTCCTGTGGAGAGGAGCCTGCCCCCTGGTGGGCACATGGAAGGTCCTGCAGAGTGGAGCCTGCCCTGTGGTGGGCTGCAGAAGGCCCTGCGGAGTGGAGCCTGCCCCCTGGTGGGCGTGCGGAAGGCCTTGCCTTCTCCACAATGGAACAGTCAAGGCAGCAAAATGCACGTGTGCCCTGTGTGCAAATAAAACTCCAGTTTTCCATGTCAGGTCCTTCCTGTCTCTCTGCCTCAGTGTCCCCTATCTGCAAAGCATGTGCCTGCTAAGTGCCCCTCACTCTCGGTGACAGGGTGATCTGCTGGAGGAGCAGCTGCACTCGTCCCAGCACTGGTGGGAATAATCCAGGTGCCTCGCCACTGGGGTGATTGTGAGACTGGCCTATGGGGTGTACACAGGTCTTCTGGGGGCTCCAGGAACTTAAACTTGGCACTAGGTCCTCCTTCTTCACTTACTGCCTTGAACTTGAAGATGATGTCTTAGGCCATGGAGCTGGGAACCACAGCCAGTCTGCTAGGAGCAGAGAGCTCAAGCCAGCTCCTGCTTGTCTCTGGGTCCCCCTTGGCGAAGCCTCTGAAGATGGAGGCCTTCTGTTTATGGGAGCTTTGTGCATTCCACACAAACACAGCGATGTCACTACACAGGGGCATGCAGAGAGCAGCTTCTAGCCCTGCATGGTGCAGGGGGTCCTTTGAGAATGAGTATCTATTCATGCCACCTGCCTCGCTGTCCTGCTGGCCTGCAAGGTGCCAGGTGAAGCTCCACTGCCAGACACACCACAAATGGGCCCTCCAGGGCAGGGCCAGAAGCCTCGGGTATGTGGTTACTTGGGGTAGGTAGCCCCAGACAGGGACAGCAAGGTGCTCTATGGGCCCAGCAGGAGCCACTGGGGGTCCACTGGGGAAAGTGTGGCCTTGTGTGGGCCTGGGTGGACGGGCATGGCTTTATCACTGGAGAATTTCAGGAAAGGGAAGTGCTGACAGAGAGGCCTGCAGGTGGAAAAGCCAAGGCAGGGACTTACCGTCCCAGGCACCTAGAGTGTGGAGTGGCCATGGGAAGCCATGTGGCCAGAGAGTTAGGTGGGAAGGACTGGACGTCAGTCCACAGCCTGGCTTCATTCTGTAGACCAATGTCCCTCAACTTCTGTCTGTGTGTTTTGCCATGGTGTCATACCACCTATGCTATTATTTGTTTCTTACAATTCTCTTCAATTCAGTTTCCTTTTAAAAACCTAAACAAATGTATCTGTGGATCCCAACGAGAAACTGGAAAGCCAGCACCACTTGCCACTTGCCATCCTAAGAGGCACCTGTGAATGCAAGCAGGCTGAGCGCCTGAAGCAGCCGAGGGCTCAGCCAGCTTCACTGCCCGCCAAGGCACTGGGCTGCGTGCCGCCGTGTGGCTGTGAACACAAGCTGGAGAGGTGTCACAGACGGCTGGGAACAGACGGAGACTCTGCACGCAGCAGGGGGAGAATCAGAAGGGACTAGACAAGCTACACTTGACCCTGACCTAAGGCTGGGTTGACATGCAGCTGAGGGCAGAGCCTCTGTGCTTCCTGAGGGGCCACCGCAGGGCACTGAACAGGAAGAAAATGACCTGGGAGGGCGCAATTGGGGAAGACCCAGTCTGACTCATGATGGTTGAGTGAACACACCCAGTCCTTCTGGGAGGGCAGGGCACAGGGCAGACCCCTGCGTCTTCTCCTGCCATCTGCCATCTATTTGGGGCTCTGCCTTGCCAGCTGAGTGCAGACAGCCTGTCTAGGGTCTCCTCCGACAGAGGGAACTATGCTCACACTGGCAGGAGTGGCCCACATAGGGTCATGGAAACTAAGTCTAAGGAGATGAGAGAACCAGCCTGACCCAGAACCTCCCACCCTCAGTCATGTCCACAGAAACTACCACCCCAGCACCGATGGCCTTCCCAGGCTTCCCAAGGGGGGACCCATAGGTGCTTCCAGCCTAGACAAAAGAGTAGTCTGGAGGGGCTGCAGCCCCATGGGTAATTGGCTCCAGGAAAAATTCTAAAATGGACAATCATATGCATGGTTTGAAGCCACAAAACCTGACCACCAGGTCACAGGGCCTCACTAAGGGACATTCTGAGGGAAAACCAAGACCAGCTGTCACAGGTAGATGGTAATCAAATAAATATGAGGGAGCGAAGCAAAGCCGCTCACTAGATGTCTGCTCATATCGCTACCGATCTTCATTTATTACACTTTTATGTGGCTTGCAAGAGTTTAGTGCAGAGAGAAGACACATTTCAGAGTGACAGAAAATTCACTCAAGATTCTCATGCAATGGCAAAACAAGACTCAGTTATGACTGTTTTATGAGCATTTATTTTGTACATAAATTCTGACTGCTGCAATAACACAAGAAACTGAAATCAGAGGTAGAGCTACTGTCAACAGATACATTTATCATTAATTAATATGAGCACACTTACATCCCCCCCTTTTTATTAGAAAATTAGTTATGATGATGAGAATTCTGTACGTGGCTGAATGGAAGATAAATATACATAAGCAAATGGCTTGTCTGTAAATATTAATACATGTTGCCAGTTAAAAAGCTGATGGGCACAGAGATGTGCTGTTCAGGGCTTTGCACAGAAGGACTTTTTGTTTCAGGGACAGGCTCAGTGTTGGACAGCGACCCTGTGTAAGAACATATCCTTCCCCAAGTTGTGCATACCCAAGCGCTGAAGGAGGCAGGGCTCCAAGCCCAGCCAGGTAACGCCAACAGGCTGTCTAGGCTCCTGGGATCCTCACAGGGCCAGCTAAGCCCATCAGGCTGTATGACCTCTGTTGACCTTGGCTTCTCTTTGTCCGGTCCTGCTTCACTCTCCTCTCTCCCATGGTACTGATCCCAAGAGTTCACTTCCTGGAGAACCCTACATGCCTATTCACAACAACAGGAAGGATAAAATAGCTAAGAAAAAATATTGAATGACTTTCATAAAGAAAATTAAAAGAGGAGGACAGAGTCCCAGTTTAGAACAGTGAACTACCCAATGCCAGTCATCCTGTGATGCTTAATTTAAGGTGTTGCCTTGACAGGGCTAGGGGATACCCGGAGAGCTGGCAGAGCCTGATTTCTGGCAGTGTCCATGGCAGTGTTTCTGGAAGAGCCTGGCTTTGGGTCAGGGCACTGAGCAGGAAGATCCACCTCACCCGTGCAGGCAGGCACCATCCAATCCTTTGACCGGCCTGGATAGAACAAACAGGCAGAGGGAAGGCATTATTCCCTCTGTCTCCAGCTTGAGCTGGGACATCTGTGGTCCGACAGCTGAACTCCAGGTCCTCAAGGCCTTCAAAGTCAGACCTTACAGCAGCAGTGCCCTGGTTACCAGCTTTGGACTCACACTGAATTCTGAAACTGTCTCCCCAGCTATGTAGCATGCAGGGCCGGGCCCGCTGAGCCTCTGCAAGTGTGTGAGCCCATGCTTAGAGGATAAGGCTCCTCTTCTATCAACTTGTCTATCCCTCCATCCTGTTGGTTCTGGTTCTCAGGAGAGAACCTTGACTGTTCTAGACTCCTTCTTGTGCTAAACCCTGACCTGTAACACATCCTTCCAGTGCCAAATCCACAGCAATAATGAAAATATTCAATGAGGTAAAAGAAAAAGCACCATTCCACTAGCGAATTAGGAGGAAACTTTTTGATAGACTTGAAAAGGAAGGAGTCCCCAGAACACACAGAGTGGTGGGATTACAGGGAAGAGCAAACTGCTGTTTGGACAGGTGGGAGGGTTACCAGAACATGAACAGGGCTCAGCGCAGGTGCAGGTGCCCATGCATCCTCGACCAGGGGAAGAAGCTCCCAAGGGGGAGTCAACGGACTAATCTTTAGGAATTTCTAAAAGTGATCATTAAACCCCACAAACACTGTCACTAATACCTCGGAGAGATAAGAACTACTACACTCATTCACTAAACGACAACGGGGTTATGGAAAAGAAGCAGGTAGAGATTGCAGAAATGAAATATGTAATAATTCATGTGAAAGATGAATCAACTGGGACATTTCAGTACACTGCAACACGAAGGATTAAACAGGTGGAAAGTATGAAATAACAGGAGCCCCTGAGGACACAGGGGCATTTCGGTATCTGTCTGGTCACAGCCCTAGAATGTTTAGTAACTGACCCAGCAAGAAGACCCTAAAGGCCCTTAACTATTTCAGCCTGAGTCCCCATCCATCTCAAACCCCCCTTTTTGGTTTAATTCTGAGAACAGGTTTCTGACAAGGAAGTTCTCTGAGTTCTCTGACTCCCTAGCAATGTCTAAACACAATGATGAGAAACTTATCTCAACCTCCCTAGCCAGCTAAACAATGGTAAAAACTCACTCAAGCAGAGATTCCCAGGAAACTGAGTTTCCCAGGTACTGGGCTTTCCAAGTTGTCCCCATGGTTACTGAGTTACCCTCCTGAGCCGCCACACAGCTACCCCCTGAGCCAACTACCTGACTGTGACTCCGCCTTGTAATCCACCATGTTTTGCTTTTGTACATGCTTGCTTTGCCACATCAGCACAAAAAGGGGATAAAAGGCTGCCTGCATTTCTCTTAGGGGCTGTTTGCCTTTTGGGAGCAGTGGTCCATCTGTGCAGATGTAACCACTTGATTTGGCTGGTTGCCCTTTGGGCAGCGGTCTGTCAATACAGATGTAATAAATGACCACCTGATTTGGGCCATCTGCCTTTTTGCAGTGGCGCCTGTGCAGGAGTAAATAAAATCACCTCTGATATATACCCAAAGTGGAGGTCCATATTTTTTATGGGTGGCCTCAGTTACAACAAATGAAGGTAGTAATGACTTTATAGGAAGCTATATTTTCCAA
>CAUYON010141612.1:0-14369 GCA_963573935.1 Arctocebus calabarensis
GCCTTCATATGAAAGCTATAAATTAGCTTCATATTAGGGCTGAGTACATTGGATACTTTTTCTTCCATTCTTGAGATACTTTGCTAAGAAGAATATGTTCCAGCTCCATCCATGTAAACTCAAAAGAGGTAGCCATAAGAGCATATCTCCTTAAGTTTCCTAACCATTATGGCAAATTCAACCAAACTTACTACTTTTAAGTCCAATGGCTTCTTTAACTAAAATCATTCAGTTTTGTCTGTGATAACATCATTGGTGAAGTATACAAGGCTAAGCATTTGAGTTAATTTTGACTTTATTTTTCTCTTTATCTTTATAATCAGTCAATCTCAAACCACATTTTCCGTTGGAATATATCTCAGAGTAATTCCCTTTTCCCAATTTCTTACAAGATAACAAAAACTCACCACTTCTTGTTGATCTCCATCTTTTACACTGTCTTCCAGTTTGCAGAGCTTATATTATCAAGTGAACTTTCCCAAACACAATGTTATCTTGTTATTCTTTGCCAGCAGCTCTTCAGTAGTTCTCAATTGCTTTGTATATCAAAAAATTAGTCTCAGACACCTGGTTCCATAATCTAGGAACCACCATACACAGCAAAACAGTCTCTTGCTAGTCTCCAGTTAGTGCCTCCCTTCTCCAAATGGCAGGTCTCTGGGTATCCCTTATTATCTTCTTTTTACTATTTCTGTAGCCCTAAAGATAAAGTGTATGTTCTCTAGAGTCAGAGACACCAGGTTAGAATACTGCCTCTACTAATTGCTGTTTATGTCACTTTGGCTGACATGTCTCCCTCCCTCCCCCTTTTTTTTGAGACAGAGTCTCACTATGTCATTCTTGATAGAGTGCTATGGTGTCACAGCTCACAGCAGCTTCAAACTCTTGAGCTTAAGTAATTCCCTTGCTTCAACTTCCAAAGTAGCTGGGACTACAGGCACCTGTCACACAACACTGCACCTTATTTTTGTTGCAATTGTCATTGTTGTTTAGCAGGCGTGGGCCAGGTTCAAATCTGTCAGCCTTGGTGCATGTGGCTGGTGCCCTTCCCACTGAGGGACGGGTGCTGAGCCATGTCTCTCTCTCTCTCTCTTTTTTTTTTTTTTTTGTAGAGACAGAGGGTCACTTTATCGCCCTCGGTAGAGTGCCTATGGCATCACACAGCTCACAGCCACCTCCAACTCCTGGGCTAAGGCAATTCTCTTGCCTCAGCCTCCCGATTAGCTAGGACTACAGGCGCCCACCACAACGCCCGGCTACATGTCTCTTTTTTTCAACAGCATGGTAGAGTTGTGAAGATTAAAGGAGGTATATTAGCTACTTTGGTAAAGTAGATCTTAACTTGTTTTCAAAACTAGATCAAATTTCAAAGGGCAAGATGACTTTAACCTTAGGGATGTCTAAGGCGATGCTTACGAGTATTGGCTCCTGAGGTGGGAACTGGTGAATACCTGGTTTCATGTCACCAAGCTGGTTAGCCAAAGACAATTCTTCAGCTACATGTGCCTCTATTTCCTTATTTATAAAATAAGTATGATAACAGTATTTAACTCATACAGTTTTACTAGAAAAACACAAACACCTTGCCCATTGGATGAAATGAGAAAAGCACCCGGTGCCTTCCTAATTGCTGACTCCAACTTTTATTTTCATGAGACGCAGCTCTATGGTAGTTTCTCAGCTCCTCTTTCTGGGATATCTTCATATTATATTAAACTACACTTATCTCTTATTTAAGTTGGATCATTTTCTGTGCCTTGTAACAGTGAAAGATGTATAAAATATAATTTTTGCTGACTGTGGATTCAGCCCTGAGTTGCAAGTATCAGCACTACAGTCAGGCCAGGTTCTGGCAAATCTGGAAATCTGGCCTGCTACCTGACTTTGTAAATAAAGTTTAATTAGAGGGAAACCATTTGTTCATTTGCCTCTTGCCTAAGGCTAAACTGCTCTTACCTTGTAAAGACAGAGCAGAGATGTGACCGAGACAATTCATTCCTCCTGCAAAACCCCAGATACTTACAAAATTGACATTTTTTATTTGGTTAAGACAGGGTCTCACTCATTCACCTGGCTAGAGCACAATGGTGTCATCACAGCTCACAGCTCCAGTGATCTTCTGGTCTCAGCTTCCCCAATAGCTGGGACTATATGCATGTGCCACCATTCCCACCTAATTGGCTACTTTTTCTACTTTTTTTTTTTTTTTTAAAGATAGTGTCTCTCTCTTGCTCAGGCTGGTCTAAACTCCTGGTCTCAAGAAGTGCTCCCACCTCAGCCTCCCAAAGTGTTAAGATTACAGGTATGAGCAACAGCGCTCAGTCCACAAAATGGGTCTTTTTAGAAAATGTTTGCTATCCCCTGTTCTAAAACATTAATTTCTTACCAGATGAAGAAGCGATGTTTATCCAACAAAAACTATTCATATGTGGAATGTCAATCCTCAAAAATGGCTCAGATTTTCTTATTATTTTGATATTTCTTCCTACTGTGAATTTATATGCTCTTTCTAATATGCTAAGCATTTATACTTGCCTGAGCTACCCAATTCACTTAAAAAAAAAGTCATTTAGTCAACATTAATGATTTTATAAAAATCAAGAAAGGCCTTTGCCTGGCACCCTCTAGTACAATAAATGATTGATAGAAAATGTTTTACTGGTTACTGTCATGGACAAAAATAACCTTAGCAAGAGCCACATGCTATACCAGCTATCAGCATTTATACCATCTTTTTTTACTTTATGAATCATAAAGTAAGATGGATAGTAAAGCAAATCAGAAATATTAGGCAGGTATTAATGTTCAGTCAAGATATTTTTAACCACAACCCTCTGAACATGAGAGGAGCTCATCATTTTCTTTTCTTCCTTTCTTTTTTTGTTTTTAAATGGAGTGTCATTCTATCTTCTGTCACCTTGGGTAGAGTGCCGTGGCATCAGGATAGCACACAGCAATCTCCCACCGAGGCTCAAAAGATCCTCCTGCTTCAGCCTCCCAAGTAGCTGGGACTACAGGTGTGTACCACCACGTCCAGCTAGTTTTTCTAATTTTAGTAGAGATGGAGGTCTCACTTTTGTTTAGGCTAGTCTTGAACTCCTGATCTCAAAGAATACAGCTGCCTTGGCCTCCCAGAGTACTAAGATTATAGGCATGATCCATCCCACCTGGCCCATATTCATATCTTTACTGAAGTCATTGTCTGCTTGAAATTCCTTTCTTCCTAACATCATTTGTATTCCTAAAACACTCTTTTCATAAAATCTCTGATCAATGTCCTTTCCACCATGATATTTTCTACCATTTGACCCCAAATTATTTTTATGACACTTCCTTCTGTTTAATTTGTGCTATACATGTATCTCGTCAGTAATTACACTGTAAATTTCTAAAGGGCCGATGCTGTATCTTTTAGATATCAGGGCTTTCATACAGCATGAGTCTATTTCCAAAGAACATGCTGATAATTGGGGGAAAGAAATAGCAAGAGCCTAACAGTCTAGGTTAGGGGAAATAAATATAAGAAATATCAAAGAAGCAAAAATTTGATGTGGACAACAGTATTTGAAGGGAATTACTGTGTAGCTTCCGAATTAGTAGAAATCTCCCCTGGGTGGCGCCTGTGGCTCAGCGAGTAGGGCGTCGATCCCATGTGCCGAAGGTAGCGGGTTCAAACCCAGCCTTGGCCGAACTGCAAAACAGAAAAATAGCTGGGCGTTGTGGCGGGTGCCTGTAGTCCCAGCTACTCGGGAGGCTGAGGCAAGAGAATCGCCTAGGCCCAGGAGTTGGAGGTTGCTGTGAAGCCACGGCACTCTACCAAGGGCGATTGAGTGAGACTCTGTCTCCACAAAAAAAAAAAAAAGAAATCTCCCGCAAATGATCCCGACATCATTATTGAGAATCTAATGAAGACATCTGCTCAGCATTTAACAACTTACATATCAGTAAAAATGATTGTTATACTCCATTGAGGCTTAGATTTCTATAGCTTTATGTAAAATAATAATAGTTTTCTATATGAACATGAGTTTACCTTAGTCAAATAATTTTAAAAGTATAGCTGAAGTAAAATAGGGATATGAGGACTTGTTTCTGAAAGAACATTAAATATCCAGGGATCTTACAGTGTCTTCTTTCAGGCCAATTTGTTCAACTTAAGCTAAAAGTGAGGATACACACATCTTTTACACACATACACATATATAATATATCCATTATAATATAGATAATAATATAACTTACAGAAGATGCCAGAAATATATGTACATTTTAAGAAAGGAAAAAAATGTATTAAAGTTGTAGTAATTAATATATCCTAATGCAAAACATGAACACAAGTCACACTGAGCATCTCCTGTAATTGCAGAAGTCAAATGTGACTTGAGTCTTACAAAATTAATGCAGACTTCCCCTTCCTTAAAGTGTGTATACTTCTTTTTGGCATCTTCTGTATATATCTCCATAACGAATGAATATACATTTGCATTCATTTTAAACAAATACGGTTGTCCCTTGATATCTGTGAGGGATTCATTTCAGAAATCCCAAGAATACCAAAACCTGTGGAAATTGTGCCCTGATCCCCCATACTAGGATGTTTTTACTTAAATTTGTTTTCTGCATACTCTGATCTTTAGCATGAACTTGTTTTCTATCTAAAGAAATCTGAAGAGGCACAAGAACAGTATGTGAGCTATGTATGTGCAAGAAGCCAGAAGACTGGCCTCTAGGATAGAGTGAATTTGTGATGTATGAAAATACCAGGCCAAAGGGGCATGGTAAAGATTCTTTAGACTCCAAATGTCACTTGACATCAGAGGCAAGGACTTGCTTAAGGTCTATGGTTTTGTAAAAATAAGTTGGAGATGTATTGCCTTCTATTTTCCACATCCTCCCTTTTACTGCTGATTTTTGGTAAGTACTTTTTAACCACTTCTTCCTGTTTTATGATAATAAATATGGACTCCAGGTTTACTCAGTAGGACTCCATCAGAGCTGCTCAGTCCTCTACACATACAATCTGTGTGAATCTCTTCATTCCTTATATCAAACTCCTCCACATGTAAAAGAGTGTAGTATTTCCATATAACCTATGCATCCTCCCCTATATTTTAAATCATCCCTAGATTACTTATAATGCCCAATACAGTATAAATTGTACATAAACATTTGTTATGCTGTATTCATTAGGGATATAGTGATAGGAGAAAAATGTCTATAACATGTACAGTCCAGAGGCAATTTTTTTCCCAAATATTTTCTATTGGAGGTTGGTTGAACCATGGATGGAAAACCCACTAATCTAACAGGGCATCTGTATTTGAAAATATTAAATAAAAATGAAGAAGCCAATGTTATACATTCTGCCACCATGGCAAGATAACTACTATTAATTAACATTTTAGTATAGATAGGCATGTAATTCTTTGTTTCAATTCCCTCCCCTCATCCTTACAAGCCAAGAGAAGACTGAAAGATGAGTGCCCAGACAGATCATCACATGCTCCTAGTAACTCCTCCTTCTATCCCGCCAACACACATTTGCCACACAGTGCCAATCTGTCTCCCAGACTATCAAAGCACATACAACCACGTCCCACATCTCTGTTATGTTAGTTAGCACAAGACGTTTTTATCAGCAGGACTCTTCTCCCCATATGGTACTGAAGATCTCAGTCTGACCCCACCTCCCACTCTCCTTGACTCCTA
Organism: Arctocebus calabarensis; assembly: GCA_963573935.1. Classification (NCBI taxonomy): domain Eukaryota; kingdom Metazoa; phylum Chordata; class Mammalia; order Primates; family Lorisidae; genus Arctocebus; species Arctocebus calabarensis. Next base: position 5,710 of record CAUYON010141612.1, read on the forward strand.
AAGCTGTTCTGCTCTTGCTGTGCCCTGTGCAGTTCATGGATGCAACAAACCAATTCATATTTTGAGCCTCTTTTCTGAACATGTCCTTAACAATTTAGCTGTCATTCAATCCGAGCTCTTCCCTGAGGACCTGGCTTCCCCTGTGACCCTCTCTAAGATGTGACTTTGTTCTCTTTCAAAGTCCTCGCAACCCTATGTCTGAAGGTACGATATATTTCCTTTCATCATTAATGTTTATTTCAGACCAGGATTTCTTGCCACTCCTTAAAAATGCCCCCTTGCAAATTATATCATCAGACTAATCATCTGCCTTGCTTCCTGTTCTAGTCAGCAGAATCCTCTTGGGCTCCCTCTTCCACATTCCTGAAAATTTTAGCACATGGAGCACTGTTACTCTATCCAACTCCACTTCTATCAAAATTATTGGTAACTTTAATAATAATGTAAACAGCCATTCCAGAATCCTGGTGACTCAGTTCTCGACTCTCTATCCTTTTGAATAATTTTGTTTTTCCATACTTAGTCACCAACTTTCATAACCATAATATAGATACTTTCATTATTAATAAATATACCAGACCCATGACCCTAGTTTCAAGTATTTCATTTTCCAATAATCATTCAGCTTCACTGATTTTTCAACCCCATGAGACCTATTGAGCCTAGTGATTTTTACTAGGTTTTACTTGATTTATCAAAGGTTCAAAAATAAAATTTCTCATTTGCATAAGCCCTCAACTCATTTATAAATCTGTTTTTCCTTTCTATTTCAGCCCCTCTCCTCTTCCTCAGATGATAGATAATCTTGCCTCCTATCTTATTGATAAAATAGCATCATGTAGAAAAGTAGCACTAATAACCACAATTATCAATCTATCTATAACTGTAACTCATATACACTATATTCAACACTACTGCTGTTATCCATTATTTGTCTGTGGTCCCAAAAGAATCATCTTCTTTAGGAGTAATAGAGGCACCATGAATCTGTCTCCTCACCTAGATTACAATAGCACTGGCAAAATTTATCTAATGTAACTATTTTGGAACTCTGGAGTCTATTGAAGTATTGCAACCTTCTAGAGGAAAGCTTGGCTGGTAAATTGTAGTTTATTTCCATCAATTTTACTTCTTAGAATAATAACATCTATCCATTTTCCACTCCATCTCTGTGGCAGGCATCTGTACACATGTACTTGAAGCAGCCAGCATATAACTTACAGAAGCTAGGGTGGGCAAAAAAAGATTCTGTCTTTCAAATATTGATAGTTGGGGATGTGATTACTGCTTCTGATCATGGAGGTGCAGACAAAGAGATGGGCCTCTGTTGTTTTTGCACCTTCTTCACATTGTTGCAAGTCCCTTTTACTTTGGCTGAAATGATTTCAGGATTTAAAGGGAAAGTGCCTTCTATCCCATTATTTAGTTTCTCTTCTTCCACTTTTGAGAATCAGACATTTAAGAAAAGGATATTTAAAGCATAGATAGAAAAAAAAAAAAGAAAGGTGACTACACATGTAAGGAAAAGGCATATGTTCATAAAAGACTGGACAAGACCTCAGGATGACCTCAGAAGTACAATATACAATAATCAAAAAAGAAAACAATACACGGAAAATAATAAGACAACAAATTCTGCATAAGGGGGAGAGTCTAATTTCCAGACTTACCACGTTATTAGTCTCAAATGTCCAAGACCTGATAGCAGATCCATAGACAAAGACTTGCAGCACCTGTCAAAGATTCTCAAAGAACTAAACTATGGAAAACTGTTCATTAACAAAATGTAGTTAACAAAGAGAAACCAAAATGTTTTGGATATGAAAATTACAATAACCAAAATGAAAAATTCACTAGATAGATTTGAGCAGCCAAAGGAATAACTCACCAAACTTGAAGATATGTTAATAGGCATTACTTAATGTGAGGAACATAAAGAAAGAAAGAATGAATTAAAGTGAGCAGTGCCTAAAAGAAGTCTAGGAAATCATCAAGCAGACCAATATATGCATATTGGAAGGTTCACAAAAGGGATAGGAGGGGAGAGAGAGAGGGAGAGAATGAATTTTAAAAAATAGCTGAAAACTTCCAGAAGGTACATAAGCATCCAAGAAACACAAAAAACTCCAAGTAGGATGAACTTAAAAAGAACCAAACCAAGGGCAGTGCCCATGGCTCGAATGAGTGGAATGCCGGGCCCATATGCAGGAAGTGGTGCATTCAAATCCAGCCCCAGCCAAAAAATGCAAAAAAAAAAGGAACCAAACCAAGCAAGACACATTATAATTAAATTCAATTTTCAAAATACAAAAACAAAGAGATAATCTAGCAAGTAGCAAGAGAAAAAGGACTTATCACATGTAATGGATCCCAAATAAGATTATTAGGTTTCCTGTCAGAAACTTTGTAGTCCAGAATGTGTACATTTACATTTAATGTGCTAAAAAGAGAAAAAAACAAAAATAAAAACCCTGTCAACCAAGAATTTTATATTCAGCAAAACTGTCCTTCAAAATTGAGGGAGGTAAGGGAGAAATTCTCAGATAAACAAAAGCTGAGGGAATTATTTTTCCTGTAGACCTAACCTATAAGAAATGCTTAAAAGAGTCCTGGAGGGTAGATTTGGGCAGTAATCCAAAGCCATGTGAAGAAATAAAGATCTCAATAAAAGTAAATACATGGAAAATTTATAAAGGCTAGTATAATTGTAACAGCATTTGGCAAACTTTTTGTTTTCTACATGTTAAGAGACCAATACATTTAAAAATAAATAGCTATTATTCTAAAGGATAGTATTATTGTAACTTTAGTTTGTAGCCACGTTTTGTTTTCCACATACTTTAAGAAACTAATGCATTTAAAATAATTATGATTTATGTTTTGGGGTACAAAGTGTATAAAGATAAAATTTGATGATATTAACAACCAAAAGAGTGGCAACAGAACTGTAAAAGAGCCAAGTTTTTTAATGTTACTTGCGTTAGTATAAATTCAAATTAGGTAATAATCACAAAGAAAACAGCTAAAGAATATACACAAAAGGAAATATTAATTGATGCATTTTATTACAATAAAGTAACTAAATGCAAAAGACAGTAATGCAGGAAATGAGGAAGAAAAATGGTATAAAGCATAAAGCATATAAAAAATTAATAGTAAGAACACAGATGTCCCCATTTGTCAGTGATTACTTTAAACGTAAATGGATTAAATGCTTCAATTGAAAGACCTAGATCAGCAGAATAGTTAAGAAATATATGATACGTGGGTAATTATTATTTAGTAGCTATAATAGAGTTTCACATTTACAAAATAAAAATAGTTCTGGAGATGAATGTTGATGAAGGTTGCACAATATTATGGATACATTTAATATTAGTGAACTGGTGGTGCCTGTGACTCAAAGGAGAAGGGTACCAGCCCCATATGCCAGAGGTGGTGGGTTCAAAGCCAGCCTCGGCCAAAAACTGCATTAAAAAAAAAAAAAAAAACAAACTAGTGAGCTGTACACTTAAAATTGTTAAGAAGGTACATTTTAGGTCATGTTTATTGTACCACAATAAAAAATTAGAAAAGTAATGCAGGATAGTAAAAGGGCAGAGAGGGAAAAATGAATATATAGAGGACTTAAAAGATAAAGAATTTATTAATTGGTGGATACATGTCATCATACATTTGCCAAAACCCATAGAATGTATGAAAGCAAGGATGACCCTAATGTAAACTATGTTCTTGGGGTAATACTGATGTGTCAGTATAGGCAGCACTGGAGATTTGGATGTGAGTGTAGTGCTGCAGGCTTGGGGAAAATGCTGAATGCTTAAGGGCAAAACACCGAGTTCCAGAAAGGTAGCCTCTGGAGAGGGAGCCTCAGGGCTTTGGCTGGGATAAAGACTGAGATTAAGTCAGTAAGGAGAGCAGGACCTGAAATCCAGCAGGAAGTTCCATTGTAGGGTGAGACTACTTTGATCTGCTAAACAAAAGCAGAGGACCAACTCAAAGGCTGCACCCTAAGTGGGATAAAGACTGAGATTAAGTCAGTAAGGAGAGCAGGACCTGAAATCCAGCATGAAGTTCCATTGCAGGGTGAGACTACTTTGATCTGCTAAACAAAAGCAGAGGACCAACTCAGAGGCTGCACCCTAAACCTGAAGTACAGAACCCAAGCCCACCACATGGGAGGATGAACTGGGTCTTGTGGGAATCTGTTTCAAGTGAGGCTGTTGTGTTTACCAGCTGCCCTGGAGTTACTGTGCTCTGCACATCTTTTCTGTGCCCAGCGGGAGTGGGACAGTGGCTTGTTGTTTCCCTGTTGGATGGTAGTCCACTGGGCCCCACAAACACCAGTTCCCATGCCCAGATTTGCCTGCTCTTCACAAAGGAAGTGTTTGGTTACAGGTCACCAGCTATGGCTTAGAGAAGCTGCAAGCCAATCTATTCTGTCTCTAGCCCACCCCAGGCTCTTATGGTATACCCAGTAGCTCCAGTGGCCCCAGCTGTTGTCCATTCTCCTCTGTGCCCTTTGTCTGGTATGGTACCTCTATGGAGACATTCAGGTCTATCCCCAGGCCAACCCAGGTGGGGGGACGTGAGGAATGCTGAGGGCCACCCAGGAGCTCAGATAAGTAGTCTTAGTGCAGAGTCTCTGTTTCTGTAGTACGAAACTCACCACTGTCACCTGTGTCTTTTGTTATTCCTTTTATTTTATTTTTTTATGTGTCTGCTCCTGTCCCACACTATCTCTTTGTGCCTTCACATGTTGTTTCTGCAGGGAGCAAATCAAATGGGTTGCTGCCTGTGCTTTGCCCTACTTTTCCTGGAAGAGGCTATTGAGAACCTCCTTCTCATCTGCCATCTTTTTTTCTTCCTATATTTGATGTTTTAATTTTAATTTATTTTCTTTTTTTTTGAGGAGAATGAGTTAACATTTTTTTCCTAAGTTTACCAGCTTTGTGTATTCACTCTTTGAATTGCCTGACTGCTCTGTCGTTTTCTTGGTTCCATAAATTGATATTTCAATTACAATAGAACCTCTTTTAAGACTAGCCAAGGGACTGTAACACACTGGTCAACATATGGAGATGGTCAACATATGTAGTACATATATATGGTGCATGTCTAGTCTATGAAAATTATGTCAACTTAAGGAGGTGATCAACGTAGGGAGGTGATCAACTATGGAGGCTCTACTGTGTTTAAAAAATGCAGAATACAAATGTCTTCAAATAATAACGGAGAAATTGCCAGGAAGCCTATGTTAATTAGTTTGATGAAAATAGTTAAGATTGTATATGAAACCAGGACATTGTACCCTTGATTGCACTATTGTACACAGCTATGATTTAATGATAAAGATAATAAAATAAAAACTGTTTGTAAAACTTGTTAATAAAATAAAGGCATTTAACTCCTATTTACTAGGGTTCCTAAAAAAATCTTCTTGTGACTTTTTCTTTTATTAGTATTTTTGTTTTATTATAGTTCTATTTATCTATTCCACATGACTTCTTGATGTTATGTCAAGTCTACAAAGGGGTTTGTTCTCTACTTTTAAGTATTATGTCAGGAAAAAAAAATCCCTAAGAACAAAAATAACAAAGTTTATTTAATAATGCCTACCTCATCATTCATTTTCACAAATATCAAATTCTCTTCTTCCCTCCAAATTAAAACTAGATCCATGATTAGATCTGGCCAGTGGGCTATGAGGGAAAACAACTCATATCTTTGCTGGGTTGCAAAGTGACAATATTATGTATATTTCCTCTGATTATTTTCCCATGCCATTGGTACAAAAGGACACACAATAAAAAATGTTGGGGAAACAAGGAAGTGCAACCAGTTTCAGGCTGAATCGTTGAATGATTATGTTGAGATAATCTAGAACGGGTGTCCAACCTTTTATCTTCTCTGTCACACAGTAGAAGAGTTGTCTTAACCCCCACAAACACTAAAAGAAGCTGATGAGATCCCCAGAAAAAAAAAGTCCATGAATAAATACTTTTTGAAATATCTGACACCACAGCAAAAAACGCAAAAAATCCTCACATAATCCACCCGAGCCCATGAGCTGTAGGTTGGACAGCCCTGGCTGATGGTCAGTGTTACGATAAGGTAACAAATAATTCCAACAATCTCAGAGGATAAAACCATCAAATTTTATTTTTCTTTAGTACAATATACGCCTTGTGGATCTGTAGAAAATCTCTGTTCATTAAGTTGTCTCAGAAACCCATGCCCAAAGACCAGTTACTGCCTTTGGTATTATGCCAGATACAGGAGGTTCTCACATTAGCATTAAAAGGTCCCAGTGCAATGGCTGTAACTTCTGCACTTCATTGGAAAGCTCTAGCTATGTGGCTCAGTATAATCAGTAAAAATCCTGCACGTATCCTAAGAGGCCAGGACAAATTGCTGAATAGCACTACAGGACCAGAAAAGCCAGAGTACTCTGCTAAGCCAACCTAGACATGTAGTGAAAATGAGAAACAAATTTTGTTACAATATGCCACTGTGACTTTGGCATGTCCATTTCCCAATACAGCATAACCTAAAATACGTTAATTAATACAAATGGAAGACACACATGAGAATAAAATAAATAATCATGAGACTGGAACATCCAATCAAAAGTCATGAATGTAGAACTTGCTTTCAAATGAAAGAGAGAAATTAGACTAATTAGTTAGGATAAGATTTGTATAAAGAAGTGAAAGACAAATTCAAGGATGAAAATTGTTGAAATGCTATGTTTATACAAACTACATCAAGGATTTTTTAATGATAAAATTAATTTTTCTACTGATTCTGTTGAATGAACAAGAAATATCGAGGTCACAGCACCCTAGAAATTGCCTTTAGAGTAAGGAGACTTCAGATTCTGATTCAAATTCTCCTAATAACTAGTTGTGAAATTGAAGGGAACAATCATGTTCTTTTCTGAGGGTCACAAGCTCTTTATATGAAAAATTAGAGTTTTAAAATAGAGCAATGCAAACTTAAATGCTCATAAGAATTTCTCGTAACCTTATGAAAAATGTAGAGCCTTGAATTCTGCTTGTGAGAGGTTCTTATTCAGTAATGCTGGCTAGTACCAATAGATTTATTTTTTAAATACATTTTCCAATTTATATTATGCAAGTAGTCTGAGAATCATTAAAAAAGACAGTGTGTAAGAAGCATTTGATCATTAAAAATAAACAGCACTTTAACAAGCGTTGAGTTTTCAAACAGTGACAATATATTCCTACGGAGAAGTGACTGATTTTTTTTCCTTCATAGACCAGAAACCATTTTTTTATTTACAAAAGTTATAAACTGTTTGCTATCACTTTTTTCCAAGGGCTGACTATTATAATGAATTACAAAAATAAAAATTCTATGGTGTACTAAATCATAATCACTTCTGATTAAAGTCACACAGCCAAAGGCTAAAATTGAACAGCTTTAGTAAGTAATAAAGTAAGTAAGTGTGTTTATTCAAAATGAGACATCCAGTTATCCCACTGACCATAACACTGATGGATATGAAAAGAGAAAATTCTCAACTAGGTAGTAATGTATTTATGGATACATAATACCAAGAGAGGGAAAAAAATCCCAAAATATTTACCACCAAAGCATGCTAAATTATTAAAAGCTTCCCCACTATATCATTAGAATAGGGTCGGGCCAACACTTAACTGTGGAAGAGATGAGTATTAAATTACAAAGCTTCACATGGTATATAGGAGAGTTAGCAGAAAAGAGTCGCATCTCTCCAAGGCTTATAAACTCAATCTACTTTGTGATATAATATTTATATTACATATGCAATGCTGCTCACCCATGAGATCGTCTCTAAAATAGCTCAGAACCATCATTCAATTGTGGGCATGAGTTGTGATTTCTACCTACTTATATTTTGAGGTTTCATTTTATATATACACAGTTGTGAATAGGTGGAATTTTACCCTAATATGGATATCTGAGGACAGATAAAGTTTAAACGGTAAAATTAATTCTTATTCAAACAGTTTTTAAGAACTCAGTATTTTCCATTTTTGTTCTCTCAAATATGTGTGATTTGTACTTTATTTTTATTTCTTCAGGGTCACTGACGTTTTCCCTGTTACAGAAGATAGTAATAATGATAATAATATTTAATATTGGAATCAAAGTTTAAAAATTTATTGTTTAACCTGAAAGCCATCTCTGGGGCTTGACTTTGTTATCTGTATTGTGCCATTTCTGATTATTGTGACCAAATTTAGTGACCCATAAAGCAAGGAATATCTCAAAATACGTACATTTCTAGAGAAAAGGTCATTTGGTTCTAAAGCAATAAAATTTCTTGATGAAGCCAAGTGAAAATTATGCACAAATTATTCTTCATATCAGTGAGAAACTCTCCCAAGCTATAGAGTGATAATAGTAATCCTGCAATTGACTTTAGAGTTCAACCTACTCAGTCCTCTCATGTTGCAGTTGTAAAAAAATAGAGTGACATGCTCCTTAGTAACAAAGCTGGAAATGGAATCCAAATTGTTTTTTTTTTTTTAATAATTTTATTGAATCATAATTATGTACATTGGTGCAATCACAGGGCACGATTCATATACATTCAGAAATATTTTGATCATACTGTTACAGATATCCTTCATGGCATTTCCTTGATCACT
>CAUYON010141614.1:0-43313 GCA_963573935.1 Arctocebus calabarensis
AGAGGCTCCAATAGCCAAAATGGCTGGACATCTGCTGAGGAGACAACTGTTCCTTGGTGTCTTATTCACTTCACACTTAGGACTAAATGTGGAACCCCCATTTCCTATGCCTAGGTCAATTTCTTGTGAATTTCCTAGGCCTCAATTCCATGAATGGATTCTATCCATTCATTGATTCATTGATTCACCTTGTCCCTGGTGGAAGGGACTGTATTCATTATTTTCCTGGCTAAGGAACCCATACACCTGTATATACCCTGAGACTAAAGGCCTAAAGGAGGAGATGGGGAAAGACCGGGAGAGAAATAGAGAGAGCTTCTCTATCCCCACTTGAATTCTCTCCCTCTACCAGGAGTTTAGTGTTTCCTGTATTCTTTTCTGTAAATAAATTCTGTCTTAACACTAGGGGGTGAGGGGAAATAATGTAATGAAGAATAATAAAATACATATTAAAAAAAATTTTAGAAAAGGGTGGCACCTATGGCTCAAAGGCGTAGGGCACCGGCCCCATATACTGGAGGTGGTGGGTTCAAACCCAGCTCCAGCCAAAAACTGCAAAAATAAATAAATAAATAAATAAATAAAAGAGAGAAACACAGAGACAGACAGATACACTGGGGGGGAAAACAGCCACATAAAACTGGAAGCAGAGATTGAGGGCTGCCAAAGATGAGCAGCAACTGGCAGAAGCCGGAGGAACCCTAATTTGGGGAGGAATCTTCTCAAGATACTTCAGAGGGAGCACAGCCTTACCAATACCTTAATTTTGGACTTTGGGGCTCCAAATTATGACAAAATAAATTGCTATTGTTTTAAACCACTCAGTTGGGGACCATTCTTTACGGCAGCCATAGGATGCTAATACACTGTCTACATTTACCTTCTTTTGAACACCTCTGACATTTACTGTACCCAATTTGTATCCCTCACAGGCAGCCTTTAGCCCCTGTCACCTAGGGTGAGTATCCCTAAGGCTGGCCACTGTGGAAAGGATCTTTAAGCCTCATATGTGGTCTGAGTGTTGTCAAGGGACCACCAAAGTACAGGAAGGCTAACCAGCTTCTGTCCTCAGTTCTGTCTTAACTTGCTCATGTGTTGGGGCACCTCCAGCACCTCTCTCCCCAGCAACGGAAGGAGAGGCAGGAAAGAGAAAATCAAGGGGGGAAATACAGTATACAAGAAATGAGAATTCTTAGAAAGCCCAGAGAAAAATAAACATTTCAGAATTGGTTAAAAAAAAAACAAAGTAAGCATGTTAGGAAATCTCTACTCTACTCTTCTCCCAGTTATGCTGCCATTTCTCAGACATCCTATAACTCCTTTTAGAGTTTATAATACATCTTTTGTACATTTTCAGAGATGAAAAACTTCATGTTTATGGAATAGGGTGGATCTTGAAAATAGCCAAGTCTATTTAAGGTCAGATTAGAGGATATCCTCAAAGTCACTGTATATAGGGAAAATGGGAAATGTAACAGGTAACATGACTAATTCTTGTGTATGGCAATTGTTATGTTTTTGGAAGACAAGACTCATTTGGAAATACAAGTTTTAACATTAAAAAAAATCATTATTATATCCCAGATTAATTTTTCCCACTTAATGTCTACTAAAGGTACACAACACCACAGAGGAAAAATTACTTATACCCATCAACACTGATGAGAACAGAACCACGTGAACATCTTGATCAGTTGAAAAGGAAACAGCCTGAACTGTCAATGATGCTAAGCAATTCAGAAAACAACAAAGAAGAGACCAGTCAGGTAAAATTTAAAGCAGCATAATTTTAGAACTCTCCTATATATATATATATTTTATTTTTGAGAGAGAGTTTTACTCCGTTGCCCCAGGTAGAGTGCTGAGGCCTCATAGCTCACAGCAACTTCAAACTCCTAACCTTGAACAATCCTCTTAGCCTCTCGAGTAACTGGGACTACACTTACCCATTACAATTCCTGGCTAGTTTTTCTATTTTTAGTAGAGATGAGCTCTCTCTCTTGCTCAGGCTGGTCTCAAACTCTGGAGTTCAAGCAATCCACCTACCTCAGCCTCCCGCAGTGCTAGGATTACAGGTGCGAGCCACTGCACCTGGCATCACCTATAGATTTTTGATGTGGTCAATTTTATGTGAAGAATATTTAACTGTCTGACTTTCAGTCCTACTTTCCCTCTCATTAATTATAGTTGCCTGATATTTATTTGTTTATTCTAATCTTATCAGTTTTTTTATTATTAAAGATAATTAGTCACATTTATATTGTGCTCATCACCATTCTAGAATAACAAGAATGTTATCTTATTAACATTTTACAGAGTAGAATAATTATTTGTAGACTCTCTGCTACTTTTTTTGAGGTTTAACTTTTATATGTTAAATTTAAAGAAGAAAATTGCCTTTACTTTCATGATGATTTTTAAGCCTTTGGACTTTGTCACTCAGCTAGCTTCTTATTTTAAGACACGGATATAGAAAAGGTAGTTCTGGGGCAGTGCACTGAAGAACTTCTAAGTCAAGAGTCATCTGTAGAAGCTGGTGTGGATTGTTCATCAAGTGGTGGAGTTCCATTTTTCCAGGTACCTAGTAAATCTTATCAGTTAACCCTTCCACATCTGACATAAATCATTCATGTGTTCAACAGAACAGCAGTATTCTTGGTGTGTAGAATAAAACTTTAGTCATTCCTTTGGGATGGCTTGTTGACTTTTCCAATTTAAATTATACAAATCTGATATTGATAAGGGGTTTTCTATAGAATAAATAGAAGCAATATTTGACTTAATCTATATCTTCAGCTGCTTGTCTTTAGCTATAATAATTATCCCCATTCTGCTGCTTGTCTATTCAGAATGGATGCTGAGAGCAGTCATTTCTCTCTTCCCTCTACCCTTGGCATGGAAGTCCTGGAACTTATCTCTGCTCTGAAGACTTAGAGGTTTAAAAGATTGAGAGTTATTTTTCCTCCTTCAGGCTCTTCTCTTGTTAACCATTACCCCATACTTCTTGAGATCCTTGGCTTCTATAGTCCCTGGATATAACAACCAAAAATATCTCCAGACATTGCCAAATGTTCCTTGTTTGCAGGGAGGCAAAATCACTCCCTGATAAGAACTATTATAAGTCTGTAATTATTTCTTACAAAAAAAATGCCAAAAAATTATCTTTTTTTCACCCTACTTCTTCCATGAGTGGTATAATGAAGAATTCATCTGGGGGGTAGAGGCAAGGTGGCCGACTGGAGCCAGCTTTCCACAGAGACTCCTGTCCAGAAGGAGAGTTAAAGGACAGAGGTTTAGCAAGTAAGCTGATAGTTTGAAACTGAACCAAGAGAGGATGAAGAATGCATATCAACCCTGCTGAGGTGAGCTCTGACCCCAAGGATACAAACAAAAGGTACAAAATCCATCACCAAGTGGATGGGAGTCCCCTTCCTCATGAGAACGACTCACAGTATACTTTCTGTAAACAAGCAAGCAGAGTTCAAACGTTCTCCCATTTTATCCCATGGGAGAGACCCTCTAAGAACCAGACTTCCTTCCCCTGCTAGGATGCCATGGCACTCTCCTGCAAGGCATAAAGCTGTATAAAACTGTATATATTCTCTACCTGTAATTCTGAACTCCCAGCACTCCCCTCCATTCTCACCCCAAGGTCTGGAAGCCTGTGCCCCATGTAGTCCAGATTCTTTGGCTTTTCTCTAGAGGTGTGGACAGGGCGTGGGCTGTTGTAGGTCTGTGCTGATTCTGAGGCACAGGGGTAAGGGGAAAATGATAGGCTGAAGGAACCATATGAGAAAGGGAGAGGTGGTGCCCCAGCACAGAGCAGCAGCAGCATCAGCAGGAACAATAGGGCTCACACCCCTGGAGATATTTTGGAAGGACACTCCCTATCTCTCTGGGCAACCAGAGAAAGCCAGGCATCTTCTCTGGTGGCAGACACTGGTGGAATAGATCTGGATGATAATGCAGATCCCATGAGCAAAGGGTATGCCAGAGGTGGTATCAGCCTGGGTGGAGTGTGGCAGAATGGAGAATTTAAGATGCCTGCCCAGAGATGGCATACTCCCAGGGTGGGGCTAAGCCAGAGGACTACTTTAGTTAGCTTAAGAAACACCCAGCCCTCAGGGGATCATAGCTGAGACAAAAGCAGTCAGGCCAAGGCTGGAACTCTGAGCTGAGTGTGAGCCACACCCACCCCAACACAGACTGCAGGGGAAACAGAAACACCAGCTCTGGGCAACAGCATAGACTAGAGCTGAGTCGCATTTTCTGTGAACTTAAACAGCACCTGGTCTGCAGGGGAATATAGCCAGGACAGAATCACAAATTCTTTGCAAATATAAGTGTCAGCAACATCAATCAGGGGCAAGGCTGGAACTGAGTGACCGCCCCAGTTTCCATTAACCACCCGAGGTTGTCAGGTCTCATATACCCCTGCAGGGAGGTGGCAGAGTGTGGAGGCCTGGCTGAAGAGACATAAGATCTCTCAGGCAGGCTCAAACCCCTGGAGCATCTGCTCACTGGAGGGAACTGGGTCACAGCACTGCGACGTTACCAGTGACTGGATATGACAGAGGTGAAAGCTGGGGAAGGAGGCATCAACCTTCCTAATTCATTTGGTGTGTGTGGGTCCTTCTGACTCCATGGAGCACCAGAATAATTCATACTTGAGCTGCCAGAAGACCATTGCTATCTAGTTGCCAGAGACCTTTTGAACTCCCTCACTTGGGACTGGGTGCTGTCTGGGACAATTGATTTGGATCTCTCAGACTGGATTAATCACCTAAGGACTAACCAAAGTGGTACCCTGGGTATGTGGTTGTGGGAAGGTTTGTGAAAAGGTTTCCTTTTCCGGTTGTTGCCCATGGGGGGCTGGGTGACATAGTTGCTGGTATTTCTCCATAGCTGAGACTTCAACCCAGAGTAACTAATTCACTAGGTTAGGACAGAGACCTGCTGAAAACAAGACAGAGCCACTTAGTCCTACCACACAAAGTAAGTCCCCAGTGTCTCAGGCCGTAGCACTGTATGGGTTCTTTGCAAAGCTCTAAGGGAAAAGGTACAGACACCAGTCCCAGCTCTTGGATAGAGGGCTGGTTAATCACTACTCCAGGAGTTCCCCAACCCAATTCACCTTATCTGCTAATCTAGCCAAATAGTGTAAAATAATCATGGGGAGGAATCAGCAGAAAAACTCCAGTAACACAAATAACCAGATTAGATCAACTCCCCCAAGGAATGATACGGTGGATACAACTGAAGAGCCCATTCATAGACAAATGGCTGAGATGTCAGAAATTAAATTCAGATTTTGGATTGCAAATAAGACTAATAGAATGGAGATAAAGTTGGAATTAGAAATTCAAGGAGCAATTAAAAAGTTGTCTCATGCATTCAATGAATTCAAAGACAAAATCACCAAAGATATTGACACGTTGAGACAAGAATTTGCAGCCCTCAAAGATCTGAGAAATACAGTAAAATCCCTCAGTAACAGAATGCAGCAAGCAGAAGAAAGGATTTCTGATGTTGAAGATAAAAGTTTTGAATACTCCCAATCTTTCAAAGAGGAAGATAAATGGAGAGCAAAAATGGATCATTCTCTCAGAAAACTTTGGGATAATTTGAAGAAAACTAATATTTGCCTTATAGGAATTCCTGAAGGTGATGAAGTTGCTTCATAAAGCACAGAGGCCACGTTTCATGAGATTATGAAGGAGAACTTTTCAGACATGCCAAGAGATTCTGAAATTCAGATAGCAGACAGTTTCAGAACCCCAGCACAACGTAACCCAAATAAGACAACCGCCAGACACATCATAATTAAATTCACTAAAGTTAATATGAAGGAGAAAATTCTGAAAGCAGCCATACATAAGAAAACCCCCTTTCAAGTTAGAAGAGGGTGGTCATCAACTTTTAATCTCCTAAAACAAAATAACTTTCAACCCAGGATCCTGTATCCAGTGAAATTGAGTTTCATTTATGATGGAGAAATTAAATACTTCAGTGACATTCACATGTTGAAGAAATTTGCCATAATTAAACCAGCTTTCCAGGATATTCTCAGGTGCAATCCTCCACCACAAAGGTAGGCTCACTCATAAACTTTTTTTTTATTAAAAATTTACATTTATTTTTAATATAAGTATTACATTTTTCTGAACTAAAATTTTCCAGAAACTTATAAGGTTCTTTATAAAGGTCAGACATTGAAGTTTCCAAATTCATCCCAGAAAAAGTACTTTTTTTTTTTAATTTTTTTTTTTTATTGTTGGGGATTCATTGAGGGCACAAGAAACCATGTTACACTGGTTGCATTTGTTGGGAAAAGTCCCTCTTACAATCATGTTATGCCCCCAAAAGGTGTGCCACACACCAAGACCCCAAGACCCCACCCCCCTCACTCCTTCCCTCTCTCTGCTCTTCTTTTCCCACCCCTCCCTCATTCTTTCTCTCTCTGCTCTCCCCTTCCTTCACCCCCACCATGTCAATAATTTTCATTAATTGTCCTCATATCAAACTTGAGTACATGGGATTCAGGCTTCTCCATTCTTGAGATGCTTTACTAAGAATAATGTGTTCCACTTCCATCTAGTTAGTACAAAGGCTGTAAAGTCTCCATTTTTTTTAATGGCTGAATAGTATTCCATAGTGTACATATACCACAGTTTGTTAATCCATTCCTGGATTGGTGGGCATTTAGGTTGTTTGCACATTTTGGCGATCGTAAATTGAGCTGCAATAAACAGTCTAGTGCAAGTGTCCTTATGATACAAGGATTTTTTCCCTTCTGGGTAGATGCCTAGTAATGGGATTGCAGGATCAAATGGGAGGTCTAGCTTGAGTTCTTTGGGGAGAACACATATTGCTAAAGATTTTAACTCATGAATTAGGAATTAAAAAAAATACTTCCCCAAAGCTACTCCCCAAACTCATAAAATGTTAAGATTTCTTGAGCAAGGGCGACTTTACCTTGGAACTTTTCTTTGACGTGGGAATCCAATGAAGCTTAAGTTTTTCTTGTTGAAATCTAAGAGAAACGAGATAAAGTAACATTGAAATAGTTACATGATAAGTTAAAAAGTATCCAATGAGGAAAACATTCTTTGAGCCCCTTTTACTTGGGCAAATCTCCCTAACCTCAGGGGTTAAAAAGAAAAAAGATTCTGACACAGTTCAACGCCATCATTTAAACTTGTTACGGCAATAAGAATAACTCAAGGAATTAAATAACGAATAACACAATACTCATACTAAAAATACTCAGGAAAAGAAGGAGAAAAGAATTCAGCAATTTTGGTCAAGGTAACCAGAAACGTTGAAAGTAATTTGCCTGCTGTGTTTGAGATGACTTCAAAAAGACAAGGGGGGCGGGGGTTTAAAAGCAAAGGACTTTTCAACCAGGTCCTTTACTGCTTTCATTAAAATCTAAATAATAATAACACATCAAAAATAACCTTTTATTTGTTTTTTACAGACAAGACATATATTACGTAAAGACAGCTGGTGACAATCTCATACAGGAAAAACACATATCCTGAGTGAATGGGTTAATCAATACCAGGCACAGACAAAATTTATAATCAGTCTAATGGCAAATAACCTGTTTTACAAGCTTTTGGCATAGCAACCATTTGTCCGCTAAGAAAACCACAAGTCAACCCCTTCCAGAAACTTCTTCCCCTAAGGAAGTGCCTTTTACTGTTAAAGATTTAGGAGCAGAAGCCTGGAGAAAGAGAGACAAAAATATACCAGATTCTGACACTTCATTATCCATCAACCTACATCCTCAATCCTGGAATTTGGAATCCTGGCCAACCAGAGACATACAATAAAATGAAAGACTGATACCAATTAAACATCCAGGCTTTTCTTCTCTTTATACGAGCATCTTGCTTTGTATTTAAAGAACACTCAGTTCAAAGAGCTATCCAATATTGTAAAAGAAGATTCCTGCATCTGCTTTCTGAATTGTGCAGTTAATTTCCTAATACATTTCTACATTTGTGGTAGAAAACACGTCTGCTATAGAATAGCTGAGTTTCAAAACATGAGATTCAAAATAACATCAGCATTTCATTTTTGTTCCGTCAGTAAACTGGACATGCAATACCGCTTCACTAGATAAATGGAAAGCACATATATTCCTCTGTGCTGGAAGAAAGTCACTAAAAAAAGACGGCATCCTGTGTCCCACGGTCTCACATGAAGAGTTAATAAAAAGAAACTCACTCAACCATTCCTTACTCGAAATAAGCATATATAGCATTTGGTTTACAAAACTATTATAGCTAAAAGCAGCACAACCAGAATTTGATCCAAAGTTTGGACATTCCAGTTTGATTTGCAGTTTTTCCTACATGAAGGTTTTAGTGATTTAGCAGTAACTAACAGAAAAAAAGAAATTCACATTATCAGCAATCACAAGAGAAAGTCATGTTGAAATTCAAGCAGATACGCGAAGCGTCCTTTGAGAAAAGAATATGACTAATTAGACGCAGGAGGAATACAGGGCATTCATTATGTTCTAAAATCCACACATAAGCATTCAGTCATTTTTTCTTGCCTTACCTTGCTTCTCAGAGAATTTGAAAGCTCCCATATAGCTGGAAACACTTGGGCTTCTGAACATGGTTGCACACAGGAGGTTCAGAAACAGAGCCTGCTCTACAGCTAATTCTCAACCAGCAAGGACCTCCAGCTGCTCTAAGCAAAATTAGGTTGAGATTTTTCACAATGCAGGGCTGGAGCGACCAGGCACTTGTGTCCTTGAGCGTATGATGAACACAAAGCGAGAGGCTGCACGCTGGAACAGCTGAAACCTCATAATCAGATTAGGAGCAGAAATTAGGCCCAGGGATGCTGCCACAGATTGGAGTCCAGCGACGAGACACCGCTGCCACTGCAAAGCCATGGCTGAGCTACAGCACGTGTCTTGGAAGCAGACAACCTCACCACCCTCCGAGGAGCTCACAGCAACACCTCCTTTCCCCCCAAAACAAACACACAAAAATAAAAACCTGCAGAGCGGCTCTTGCTGTATTGGAAACAAAAGAAGCTGCCTAACCATTCCTAGGCTGCTCCAAGTTTGGCTTTGGCGAAGTTCAATGAAATATGTTACTTAACAGGGAGCCAAAAACCCAGCCTTAAGATTTATGAACAACACATGAGTGCAACTCTGGGAAAACAAAGGGCAGATATTACTAGAGCTTCCAACATTTTAATTGGAGACAGGAGTTGTGAAGTTTTGCCTAGTTGAACGTCACTTGTTTACCTGCAACCACAACACGTAGCTGGTGGGACCAAGCAGTGATAAGGTGATTCCAAGAAAACTATGCAATAACTACAGACTGACAATTTTATTGCTGAAAGGGCCATTAAGGAGAACGAAGGGAAATGGTCTCATATGTAAGTGAAAGAAGTAGAGCTAGACAGGTAACTCACTCCTGGGTAGACAAGGGAGCAATGGAATCAGAGGGTCTTTGGGAGGTGAGATCAAGATCTGATTCACTTCTGGACCCTGAGTGTGTCTGTCTTTGTATCTTTAGTCCTGAACACGGTATTTAGCACACAGTAGGCCTGCAGTAAATGTCTGCCGAATGACCAAGGACTTCATGAGATAAGAGATAACATTCTGAAATGACTGTGTGGATTTTATATCCTGCATTCAAATCAGCTTGACTTGGACAGATTTCTAAGGGAAATAAGCACCTCAGGTGAAAATGAAGAATTATGCACCAAATTCACAAGGGCACATAAACATAAGTTATATCAACACTGGTTGGACCATGGGGTGGCGGTCGTGTTTGTCATTTTTTCTCTGAATTTCTGAGTATTTTAATCTTGTAAAATCAGTGAATAGGGTAGTTGAAGGAACTCAGCCAGGAACAACATAACCACTCTGCCTAACTGTATTGTAAGGTCAAAACTTTATTGAAAGGTCATAGATAATTAGTAACAAAAAGGAATAAGAGTGCCTGGGAAAGAGAAGAGAAAGGGGAGGAAACAAGGAAAGCAGCTGATTTCTGGAAATAAAAAGTTAGGATGAAATAATATGTATGTTGACAAATAATGCATCATAAGGAACTAAACAGTTAACGAAACATTGTATTCAAGGCTGGGCAGGATTGCTCATCAATCACCACATATGCTCCTGAAAACTACTCTTCCTACAAAATATTCAATTATAATTATCCTAGAAGACTCTAAATGCTTCTTTTGAATTATTATCAAGGACTAAATCTGTTTTAAATTTTCATTAATCAGGGCTGGGTGAGGTTAAAACCCTCTGCCCCTGCTATTCAGGGCTGGCACACTAACCACTGGGCTATCCTGCCCAGCCTTATTTATATTTTCAAAATGAAATTCAAATAGAGTGTAAAAAACAATCTGGATATTCTCTTTAAGTTGGTAACGAAGTTTTACAGGAATTATTTGCCTCAGCTATCAATTACGATACAAAGCAAACTGATCTAAATCTTGACTTTCTTGTTGAAAGAAAATAGCACATATTTTTTAATAAAATGATGGATATAAAATTTAATTTACTGTTTAAGTATGCCACCCAGAAGAAACAAAATAAGCCTGTGGAAAAAATCTACATTTTACATCAACAGAAAGTATCCATGAAATTTTTTCATTTACCCTCCAAAAAATTATTAATAAGTTGTTATTATTTTTTTCTTACTATTTTAGGCTAGCTCATGCCCACAGGGGGCCTACAAAATAGTCAAACAATACCTCACATCATTCTGGAGGGTAACACATCTATCTGCAGAGGAAATTCTAAGTTGTAATGGTGATCTTCTTAACGTTTGGGGAGAGGACATTTTAATTGTGCGCTTTGATAGTGGTTTCCCAACACTTCCCAACACAACCATTCAACCACCAGCTAAGCACGAGTAAAGGGGATGCATAGAGTTCTCTGCCACTGTGCCATTCGAGTCACTACGCTTTTCCATTTTCAAAGCACAATAGTCTTCAATCTTCAGGAGCCATGGCTTCATGAAAGTTAAATATATCACTAGATATTTTTTGATGAAGTTTCCTATAGATAGGCATGCAAAAATCCTTTAATGGAAAAGGCAAGAATGTGTGCCTGGGAGGGCTTACGGGCGGTCATGGTCATACAGAGCAGTATGGGCGTGGCACACGTCCTGTTGTGTTGTGGTACACAGGTGGTAGCTAGCAGGGCTTGGAAGACCAAGAAGGATCTATGAATGGGCCACTGAGACATTGACAACCCAAAGTGGTATCATTGGAACAAGTGAAACAGGCCTTGGTAAATCCAAGACTTTGGAATCTGGGAAGATGGAGTCAAAGAGCTCTTTCTGATAACCTGGTCTTCATATAACAACAATGTTAGATGGCTCCCTCAAGGTCATGGTGGTGGGGCAATGCAAGACTGGAAGTCCACATTCTCTGACTCTCCCCAGGACGATTCCCATATTCCTGATCAGCATAGACACAAGACAGCCGGGGCCACTGCTATAAACCTGTCTTGCATTGAGGTAATAGAGTCATCTAGTCCTATAGCCCATGTTGGCTTTTCTGGAAAAGAACACAGCCTGACTCCAGCTGGAGAAGTCGAAGCAGCTGCCAGTGGCTTTCCTTAAACCTCAAGAGTTCTAGTTCCAGTTCTGGTCCTCAAAATGTTTCTCAAAACCAGGACCGACCCCGGATGTGAGAACTAGGGCACAGCTGAGGTATGAAGGTCAAGACAGAAGCCAGTGTCCCTGGTGGGAGAGGTGTTGTGTAAAAAAGGAAGCAATTGATTTTTCAATGACGTTTCCTGTCCTTCCCAATGCCCCCACCTAATAGGACTTTGGGGTGTGTAGGAAACAATGACTCAGCAATTCTGCTTCGTACATAAGGAAATGATGATGAATGAACACAGGGCTGTTTACCATGGTTTTGCTTGTAAATAAAACTGGAATTAGTTGACATGGGGGACATATAGAAGATTGAGCAAAGAAATGACATAAGCAAACCAGGTTTGAATCTCAATTAGTGAGTTTCAATGTTGTCTTAGATGCACACACACACATTCCTAATCAGGAAGACAGTAAACAGGCAGAAATGTTGCTTCTCTCGCCACTCAGATAACTCTGTTGCTATGTTGCCTTCTCGATTTTCCAAAGTATCCACAATAAGCATGATTTACTTCTATAATAACCAAAATAATTAAATACAAACGAGGAAGAAGGAAACAGGACCTCTTCAAATCCTCAAGGCTTCACTTAGACCAAGAATCCCTGGGAAAATCCTGGTGGGGAATGAATTGTGCCCATGGACTCATGGCACAATACCAGCCTGCTCATTTCTCCCAGCAGGAAGAAGTATTTGTTGGCTATAAATTGGGGAGCAGACTTAGACAATCACCAAACTTCTTGATAACGTGCAACACAGTATTTCTCACGCTTAACGTCAAGGGCCATGATCACACGGAAGGGCCCGGATCAGTTCCTCCTACCACCAACACTGCTAAAGCCTTTGTATAAATCTTCTCGCTCAGTGTTTCTCTGTTACCAATCAAAGCTTTCCTGCCCAAAACCTTTCCTGTCTCCAAGCTAAAAGAGTATGAAGAACTCGAGGGGGCAAAACCTGAGACACACTTCTGGGTACGTTTCTAGCCCAGTGCTTGGCTCAGAACAAATGAACTCTAAGTATCGGTTGATTGAATCAATCAAGCAAACAGGCAAGGAATGAAATCCTGTCTGTTCCTCCAATTCTTAGCCCACTCTATTTCTTAAACAGGTAGCACAAAGGAAAAGTATTCCACTGCGACTCCTTCTAAATAAAATCTTCTTGTCTTTCCGAAAATGTGAAGTGATGACATAGACACAAAAATTTGTGTGCACGGAGAGATAGGAAGAAAACAGGGAAGATATGCCGGGGACACTGTGTAAGAACAGGGAAGAGGATTCTTACGGTCCAACTAGCGACAATGTTGGTATGAGCTCATGTAAGCAGCAGCATCTCACAAATTGCCAAGGACCAAGAATAAGGCATTAGATGACAAAGGATCATGGTATGAAACCCTCAGGGACTGTACAGGGCCATTCACACCTGTCCCTTAGATTACAGGGAGGCTATCTGAGAAGCTAGCCCTCGGTCAGTTGTTCCAGCTGACAACATCCAAGGACCCAGGTAACAGGAATGACAGCTGTCCTTTGGGGGTCATCCTTAAGGAGGAAAAACCAGGAGCAAAGCCAATGAAAAGGGGAAAAGCTGAGCATCTTAGCTAGCAACTAGCCATTTTCTGTCGCAGCTGAGCTAGTGATGTAAACAGGAGACTGACACGTGTGACCTTGACGGACTTACTGCCAGGGGATCATCGTCGTGCACTGGGCCATTATATTCATTTAGTCCTCTTGGAGACTGCTAGGGACATCCTATGACTATTCCCAATTGCAGGAGAGAAAACTGACAGGGTGACAGCCTAGACCGTTTAAAATGTAACTCAAAGAGCAAAACAGCCATTCCTTGGCCAGCCAAAAGCAAAGCAGAGAGGAAAATGCAAAGGTGAGGTGAGGAAGAAATGAGAGCATGCACATGAAAAAGGCTCAAGGGAGGAGGATGCCGGCCCCATATACTGGAGGTGGCAGGTTCAAACCCAGCCCCAGCGAAAAGAAAAAAAAAAAAAAAAAGCACTCTGCAAACTGGAGTGCATTGTTTAGCCCATGCAAAGAACCACACGTGGAAAAGAGATCTGGGCTGAGCTTTGCATGATCAAGCCATGTTGTGTTCCCCCTTTGCTCACGGGGCATTCATGAAAGCACTCCCAGCCTACAGGCACCTGAGCTGAAATTCAAGGGGGCAGTACAGAGTCGTGTGAAATTACAACTCTCAGTTGTCTGAAGACGTACTGTGGGAAGATATCGATGCCTTTCTAAAATTGAGAAGTGCCCCAGAAGTGATTTTAGTGAAATCGACTCGAAGCTACCAAAGATGACGGCTGGGCTAAAATGCCAAAGCGAAGAATATATTTTTATAGCCCAGTAAAGGAGTATTTTGTATGCCAGAAACGGCCCTAAATGGTGTTCTCATTTTCTTTGGTGGATTTTATTTATGCGTGTAGACCCTTAATCGGAGGCAGAACTGCCTGACATGAGGTAATCCCCCAGTGGAAAGCCTACTTAGTTCTTTTCATTGCCTTGTTATCACATATGGGGTATGCAGACATTCCAGATTCCTTATTTCGGTCTAATTCTCCTCCTGTGTTCATTGTGAAATGCTTTGTGAATTTGGGTTAGGAGTAATACTTTGGACAAGTCTGCAAATAAAATTTTGCATTACATCACTTCATAAGGTAATTTAAAACAGGCCATGAATGCAGAGATGAAAAGGCAAAAGCAATTTCAGTAAGAAAGATTACAACTCATGGCTATTTTTCTTTTTATCAGATGCTCTGAAAGAAAACCATGCCAACTATATCGAGGGCAGACACAAAGTTCATGTGCAATTTAAATAGTAAACTAATTAGTAAACTTTATCTCCACCCTGTATTATAGTGAAGAATTCTTTTTTAAAGAAAAGTCTTCTTGCAGTCCCCTAAAAGACCTACTAATGTCTTTAAAATAAATGTTGAAAGGAGTAATGCTAATATTCATAGTGAAAATTATCTCTAACCTTTTCACTTCTGCCTGATTCTGCATCTACAGCTAATGATTGTGAGGGAGAAAAATCCAGGCAGGAAAGATGGTTGACTGATGGTCGGACAAAAAAAGATAAAAGTCAGTTCTATATGTAAAATGGACATTGAAATAAACACACCGTGGGATATTATTCAGCCCTA
This sequence comes from Arctocebus calabarensis, assembly GCA_963573935.1. NCBI lineage: Eukaryota > Metazoa > Chordata > Mammalia > Primates > Lorisidae > Arctocebus > Arctocebus calabarensis. The sequence goes on from CAUYON010141614.1 coordinate 14,801, forward strand.
AAAAGCAAGCAGATTCTGACACAGACTACAATTTACACGAACCTTGAGGACACTGGCTAAGTGAAAGAAGCCAGTCACCAAAGGACAAGTTTCTGTATACTCCTATTTGTGGGAGGTCCTTGGAATAGGCAAATTCAAATACAAAAAGTAGAACAGTGGTTGTCAAGGGATGGGGAACAGAGAATGGCGAGTTATTGTTGAATGGGCACAGAGCTGCAGTTGGGAATGCAGAAAAATGGGGGGCCCTGATGGTTGCACAACAAAGTGAACTCACTCAATACCACCAAACTGTACACTCCAACAGAGTTCTAATGGTGACTTTTATGTTATGTATATTTTAACACAACATAAAGTAAAATGTGCCCTGAAGCTAAATCACAAGTTGACACAAAATGCAGGCATGTGCTAAGCATTCCAGGAACAGCGCTGTGCCAAACATCACACCAGCACGGCGGGCCCACTGCTTCATGGGGTGCAGGGGCCCAAGCCTCTCCTCTCACCCACAAGAAAACCTGCAGTGGGAAAAGAACTAACACTGTCAGAGTCATTCGGGAAGGCGGGGAAGGCGTCTCCCAGATCCCATCCTTCAACTATTTGATAGTTTCCCCGTGAACAGAAAGCAGGGAAACACTGAATCATCAGATAGGAGAACTTTCTGTGAGTGTATTAGTCCAGATGGCAGACAAGTCAGCATATGAAATGACTGCTGACACCTGATAGATTAAAGCTGCTCTAGAGTCATACCCGAACGCTTCGAAGGAAAGCGCACTCCACAAAGTAATTTCTGGGCCTCCCTGACCTCAGAAGGGCATCTTAATAAAATGGAAACAAGGGCAACAACACGAATCACCAGGAAAATCCAAGGAAAGCTCAGCAGAGTGCCAACCCCGCTGTCACTAACAGCCCAGGTTTTCTACAGGTTACATCAGCTCGTCTCTCTCTAGGGCGGGTTTGTTGACAAGAACACAGACAATGCTCTGGCAGCTCCAGTGGCGGCGGCGCTACCTGGGGTACCAGACCTTGCGTCCCTGCTCCCTCTGTCCAGCGGAGCCTCGGTGGTGGCCGGCAGCCTGTGGATGTCCACAGACACGAAGCTGTCACAGCCCCCTCACGACTGAGTAGGAACAGGGGTAGCACCCTCCTCCACTGGCACGGCAGCCATGGACAGGCGGTAGCCCGGCTCTGGCATCTGCTCCTGGCCCTTACGCAATGCTGGGGCCATGTTGTTTTTGAGGGTGCCGGCCTCCATCATCTTCTGCCTGGCGGAAGACCACACCAAGGCGGTCCAAGTCAGGGCGGGGTGCGGACATGTGTATCCTCTCCGTGGTGCAGCAGGCCAAAGCAAGGGCAAGGACCACTAGGAGCTTCTGCTGCAGGCCCAGTTGATGAGATGGCCCAGCTTGGCCACCTCATACTCGCCCCTGCTGCAGGGAAGCACAGTGGGTTTGGGGACCACAGCTCCAGCCTTCATCACGGCTGGCTGGTTGAGCGCTTGCTGCTCAACCATCAGCAGCTACGCTTTGGACGTCTCCCGCCAGCACAGCTGTGCAGCGCACGTGTGACCCGGAAGTGGAAAAAGAGCAGGCCGGAAGCTGTGGTTGCCGGCCATCTTGGCAGGGGCCTTCAGACAGCTTACACTATTACTAGAGAACTAAGCAGGCCCTCAGAGCTGCTTTCCTGTACACTTTTTGATTGATGGGGGAAAGAGGGGTGTCAGTAAGACATGTTTGTGATGACTTTTTTCATATGTAATCAGCATCAGGAAAGCAGACTAGATGGGTGCAGCATGGGATGGGAATGCTAGGACAAAATAAAAAAAGACATATTCTACACTGCTTAAATGACTCAAGACATGTTAACACTAATGACTAAGTGTAATATCTGACATAGGCAAATGATACCTAACTTAGGTGACCCTCGTCACGGGGGTGTTTATTAAAAATGAAGGTCTCCTACGTAAGATAATTATGACAGGCTCTAATATTTGAAAACCACTAGTACAAGCCCTTTATGATATCAAGTCCAGGAAGAAGCAGGAAAATAGAATAACTAGAAGGGATGAGTGTGATGAAGGAAGGCTTCCTGGAGGAGGTGACTAGAAGCTTGGTTGTGAAGGAAGTGATGGTAACAGGTGAATAGAAAGGAGAGGGATGGACAGACCAGGAAGAGGGGGTGTCACAGCATGGGAGTACAACGGGAATCATGCCTAAAGGAGGCCTGAGCTTAAAACACCAGACTATTTGGACAGGGAGGTGTGAGGGGAGACCCCAGACAACCTATCAGGAAACATCAGAGCCATCTCAAGAAGCCCAAATAGAGAAAGGAATTTCAGACCTTTGTCACAACCAGACACCAACATGAAATACATTGTATTGCATAGTCTTCGGGTAATGAGGAAATACCGTCTTAGGAATATAGATGTACTACCCCAGTCATTTCCTAAACATGGCTTGCATGCTTTTCACTACTTCAACCTCTAAATTGGGATTTTAGAAAATGAAATGAAAAGGTTTATAAAGCCAACTTTACATATGTGTGTGTATGTATACTCACAAACTCATTATTGGGACCCCCTTCATGGGTCACATTATAGTCTTTTGGCTAGCAACAGCTCTTGCTGGGCTTTAGTGTCCATTACCAGACCTGACCATCCAGCCATCATGTTTCTGGCCAATGGAAACTGATGAAACAAGGTGGCTGCCCAGAAGGTAAGTTACAGGGGGATTTCAATGTTGACAGCAAGATGTGAATTGCAGGCAGATATTTTCTCTTATCTTCATGTCCTTTCCAATTAGATACTCAGGTAGTGCCTGAACAAATTTCAAGGATTTTCCTCCTACACATGTCTGACCCGGCAGGGCACACTCACTCATGTCTAGAACCCCTTCCTTTTTGGTGCACACAGCATTTGCACAGGGCAGTTAGAATGCCGAGTGAGTTCACAGTCTAGACAAGGAAATCAGCTAATATAATAAATTAAGGATGCCTTTTTTGTACATCAATACCAAGACCCTTTACCACCTTGGTTCTCGACTGATGCTTCCCCATCTGTTTCCCCATATGGAAGAAATTCTTCCTAGGTATGAGAGATAGAGCCCAAGCCTAGTTGAAACAAACATCATTGCAGTATTACAACAAGGATTTCCTTCCTAAAAGAGGGAACATGGGCATTTCCTTCCTTTTGTTAATTTCACCTTACTATCTGGTGACATTTCCTCTCCAGCACACACATGACTTCACCATTCAAAAGACTTCATGATGTGAAGAGTCTCCAAAACATCTTGGATTAAAGGGACATTAGACATTTTTCCCTTTAATTTCCTGATAAAGTCCATACTCAGTAGAATAAATCCTGATACAAGACTGGATAGTATAAGCTACAAGTTTAAGGCCCTAAGAAAATGACTTATACTGTTCTGTCCTTTGGGAAGTCACTTCCCCAGCAAAGCTCCTGTTTTCCCAACCATCCCATCAAATTCGCCTGCTGAGAAGAGTGCATGTTCCGGTCACTGCAGGCCACTATAATTAATTGAACAGTACTAGGCCATGTCTCTAGGGTTCAGTACAGGACTGAAGCTCACTGTCACAGACTCTGCCAGCCTGTCCCCAGACGGCGGCCTCTGCAGACTGCCTAATAAGGCAATCTGCAAGTTGGCTGGTTGGCTTATAGGTCGCCCACTATAAATGCTGGGTTTGCAAGCAAATAGACAGCCTACCTTTTGGCAGACAAAGGGTTACTCTTTGCCAAAAGCTCTTGTAAGGCAGCAGTGTGTGTACATTTGCATAATAATAGAAACTTGGGTGCTGTGAGCCAGGCTCCAGCCCCAGGGTCCAGCTTACAGAGCAGAAGAAAGCTTAACTTTAACCCTGTTAGGCTGTTACTGGGAAATTTCTTTTCCTCTTTGCCTTATCCCAGCCTCTTCCCTAGCCTCCTCTGAGAACTCACATAAAGTCAATCTTTGAAGGAGCTTATTTAGCATATATTGGATTCTCTGAGGCGCCTTTACTTCCAGAATAGCAACCTACTGTCTGCAAATAGATTGCATGCCCTAGATGCTTAAAATGGAGTCACTAGGTCAGGTGCAGCAAGCGACTCTCAACAGTCCAGAACATGCTGAGAAAATGAAAAGTGAACCTCTATATTCTCAACTAAGGAGGCCGAGTTTGTTGATCAAATGTCCTTTGAAGAAGAACATTTGTTATCTTTGCTGTAATTCTGTTAAAGTCTAGGCTCAGAGGCTCTTCCCAGCCTTTGGCCCCTGTACAGTTCTTCTTTCTACACATATAAGGGAAAGAACAGATTCATGGTGATAAATTGCAGCACATTCATCATTGCACACTTCCTGTAGCTCTTAGCCACAGGCCCCTTTGTCATTCAGAAGGCATTCCACCCACTGCTTCACCAGAATTTGACATATCCCAACAGAATCGGGAACACTACCAGCATTTCAAGTTCCAACAGTGGACTGGCAATGCTGAAAGTAGCAAAAGTAGGAAGGGGCAGAGAGAAAGTACTAGCAATACCTTGGAGGGTGGTATTCACCAAACTGTGTGTGGACTAGCTCGGAGTCCTACATGAAGCCAAAGCTATAGGGTGGCCAAAGTGTTGCAGGTGGCAAGCTGAGATCCATGTGACAGCTTCATCTTTTCCCTCTTCCCTCTGTGCTCCTGTCCCATGTTAACTCTTTCTCATGTTAACAAATCAATTTGGGGACCCCACAATTAACAAACAACACCCATCCTTTGCTTTTCTGGGGAACGGGCTTTGAGGTACCTGAATCATGAGTTATGAAAAGTGGATGCTAGTATGTTGAGGATGTAAATTGTAGATCAATTCTTGGTTTTTCACTAATGGAGGGTTTACCGACTCAAATAGTACCCCAGGCCATTCCCTCCTTGAGGTGATTTTTCTGCGGGGATTGTCTCATGGAGGTGACTTTCCTGTCCTGATATTCCTGGCAAAGAAAACAACAAGGTTTGGGACACTAGATGCCAAAAGCTTGTCCCTCCAGCTCTGTAGACAGCAACCTGGAAAAACTGTCTTAAAAACTAACAGCACACCCCATACCCACCTAGGCCTTTGTCCTTAGAACCATCTGCAATGCTGGAAGAAGCAGGGTGCCTTTCTTTTGTCTCCTCTAAATTAGGCAAAGTAGAAGAACCACAGGTGGCCAACAGGTGTGGCAAGAATCTAAAGGAGTGGACAGGTGCTCTAGGACCACTGTAAACCCCCTGCCCCTCTAAACTTTAGGGAATGCCCAAGTCCCCGGCAGCATGCAGGCACTGAACTGGTCAGCTTCTGTATTTATTTTAATCACAAGCAGCTAATTTCCTGCTATTTAAGATCAAGTTAGCACTGAAGCATCCTAATCCCTTTCTTTTTCAGCTGCCAGCTTTTGTGGCAGTTTGATTCTTCATTCCCACTTCTACTTACAGCCTCGGCAAGGAAAAGAGAAGAGGAACTGCGTGAGCTGCTGGCTACCAACTCTTGCCAGCAAGCTCTGGCAATCAAGACTCCTGGAAGAGGAGGTTTGGAGCTGCACAAGGACTTGGATCACCCTCACTCTTCCTGTACAGGCCAAACCTCAGGACCACAGGAACTGCAAACTGTAGATAATCATAAAGGACCCTAAGTTGATATCCCAAATGGTGGGCAATGTCAACTCAAGTGTTGTAAAAGAAAATTCCTCCCTCCCAGGCCCTGTGACTCCTTCCTTAATAACAAGGATGTTACAGACTGACCCTCCCCCTGGCATTAAGCAAGGCTGCCTAACAGGTTTCCAGCACAAAAGAACTATTCATACGCTTGACTGTATTACGCCAGGCACCTAATACTCAGTTTTGAAGGTATATATTTATAATCACTATCCATGTAACAGACCTAGATCCACTGATTCCCCTTTGACATTAAAACTGTGCCAACTACATAGAATGATGGATTTGTATCTGATGTTTCCCTGTTCTGGAGAGGAGTGTTTGTTCACTTTAACGAGTGCTATGCACCTTTTGGCAATAAGATGACATGTTCCATTTGATTGCGTGGCAGAAAGTGATCTTAAAATGATGAAAGACTAAATCATCACTTACCTATTTATATAATACTCTTATTTTTAAGCACATTATCAGGCTATTTTTACGGATATTATTTTTAAACTTAACCCTGTGGGAAGCTGCGGATATGCTGATAGAGCTTTAAACCTCATCCTGCAGCATCCATTTAACTTAGTCTCAGTTACCCACGTCTAAGAGTATTAGCTAAAGTACTACTAATCTTCCTTTCCAAAAGAATTCATTAAAAACTTGATTCCTTAACTGCACTATATCGCCCCTTGGTGGCAGAAGAGAAATGATGCACTTCCCAAAGTCCACTTTACAAACACTGCTCTTTATAGAAATCCTGAAGCAAGGTTATTTTTGTTTAAAGTACTTTGAGTATCTCTGGAAGAAATTAAATGTTAACAAATTATTTCATTCATTCACTCAAAAAGATATTCGTTGAGTACCCAATGGGCCAAGTCCATTCTGGGGCTAAGGATTCAGGGAAGAAAACTCCCTGCCCAAAAGGACTTATGTTCTAGTAATAAACAAATAAAACGAAAGTATAATATAACACCCAACATGTCCATTTGCCTTTTAATGAATATGGAGTGAAATGTATTTTATGTGGATGGACTAGCAACTACTCTGGAAATGCCAGTGATTTTACCTTGCTGGTGTCTTTCTTTAACTCTTTATCATTGGTCTTACCTTTTCCTCTCCCTTCTCCCCAGGCCAGTCCAGAGCTTCCCACCCTGCCCTCAGTAAGAGCCTGTTGAATAAGACCTCTATGGACCATGCAATCCAAACCTTTGGAATCCAAATTAAGAAGCTTTATTATCAGCTACATAAAAGGGCTTTTGCTATTTTTCAATTGCTGCCTATATTATAAGCTAAAATACTGACAGCAATAAAAAGTGAGGCAGTCCCATAAAAAAGTAATAGGTCTATATATAAAAACCGATGCAATCATGTACGACAGTAAAAATTTTGTACATAAACATTACAACTGCGTGAACATTTTATTCGGAATCTCACCTGGGACAAAGCAATAATCATAACTTATAAGCCGCAGAACACCAATTCTCCTCCTAAAAAGCCTCTGTCTTTTTTTTGCTTTTGCTTTTTTAAACTGGCCGAATTGGAACTAATAGCGTTGCTAACTACTTGGGTGCTGATAGTATGTTTTGAGCTATAGGATACGCACGGCAGAAGGTAGGACTCAGGCCAATCTTTATCCCTGGCGACATGAAGCTCCACCCCGAGAAGGGATCTTGGCACATGGGGCAAAGGCTCTGGGTGACTGGTCTGTCCTAGACTCCAGAGGGAGAAAGGCCAAGAGCCAGCCTGGTTATTTACTATCGTTGTTTGGTACTTTATTCTGGCCTTAGGTGCTGCTGTAATGCTGGTGACAGGTGAACAAATTTCTCTGCAACAACGCTACTGTGTTTAATAGTTACAAATCAGTTGAGGAGTGTGCTCAGGGATGTGGGAAAACAAACTGTCCCTGACCCCACTCCCCATTGGTATATGACTCTTTTAAGTGTTTGCCTGTAATCTATGCATACTCTATTCATGTTAATATTTTCCAACATGTTTCAAATCTACAAATAAGAAAACAAAGCCACTTGGATATTTCATAAGAGCAGGGGCAAGAGAGTCTCCTAGGAGCGTGAAATTTCACAAAAGCTGAATCCAGATAGGTTTCTTATTTTCTGTTTAAAATTCTTCGTGAATTGCCCGGGTGCTGTTCACAGCTTCTTGCTGAGATGCCTGCAGGTGATAGCGAGGTCCCTGTAGTGAACCCTTCAGTGCCAGGGTATCCATAGTTACAAGGCGTCTGAGGTCTCTGATAGTTATGTTGTAAAGGGAGAGGTCACTCCCCCACCCACTCACATACATAATATTTGATCCAAAGCTAAACAACCAATGTTAGGATATGCAAATAAGCTTTGTTAGGTAAAATCTACTCTTGGGGGGAAAAAACAGCTTGGCTGATTTTCAAGCAAAATCTGCATGACCATTCACTACATTGTCAGTGTGGACAAAATTCAAATAATTTATCTATTTCCTTCATGGTGGTCTCAATAAAAGTTCATTCTACTGGTTTATGGGCTAAAAAAAAGAGCTGGTGGACATAGGACATAATTTCAACTCAGTTTCCAAATTTAAAAGATACAAAAGTCTCCAAAGATCTATTTTATTGATTTGTTAGACTGAAGTTTTAAACAAAAGGAAGACTTTGGATATTCAAGGTCAGATTGAAAGCTGTCAAATACGGCGATACGGGTTTAAATATTACCAGGGAGATTGTGGCCCTAATCTCTGTGTTATGCTGAAAATTTTTTCGATAGCAGCTGTGTTGACATTTGTATAGTTGGAGGGCGCTTGTGAAAAAACAAATAGCAAAACTGTACCATAATGAAATATTTTGTAAAAATTGTATACTATTAGAAAAATACAAAGCACGATCTGTCCCACAGTTGGAAAGCTGGTCTCCCTGAAGTCCCCTCATTAGACATTTTCCCCAATAGATAGAACCTCTAACCTCTGTAAGGTGACCAGCTAAGGGACTGTAACAAACTGGTCAACATATGGAGGTGGTCAACATAAGGAGGTGGCCAGTATAGGGAGGTGGTCAACCAGGGTCTATTGTCTTTCAACTGGGAACCCAAGGACTTTCCTCACATCCCGCCTAAGCACAAGGAAGATTCCAGGCCAAGGAAAACCCGGACAGGAGGAACCTAACTCAGGTCCTTAGAAACTAGGTTGTCTTCTCTAAAACTCGACCAGAGAGGTTATCAAAACCCAAATGTGCCAAATGCCTGCCACTCCCTACTTCCCTGACTCCTTTATCTTGCACAAGAATTCTCAGGGTTAGGGCAGGAAGAATGATACACAGAACTTCCCAAAGCAGCCACACCATGTTTTAGGCAATGTTCCAAAACTTAGGAAAAAGTCAATACATCAATGCTATTGATTATCAAAAAGATGATGATGTTGTTAAATGGATAAAGCCTTACTTATCCTTGGAGACTAAAATGGAAAAAGCCTTCTTCTCCTTCTCCTTCTTTTTGTTTTTGGTTGAGGCCATTTACTCTTAATATATCTGATTCTAAAAGCCTTGGTAAAACTATGGAGACAGTAAAAAGATCAGTGGTTGGGATCAGGAGGGGAAAGAGAGCGGATTAAGAGGTGATGGGCAGAAGACTTTTTTAAGGCACTAACAGTACTTTGCATGATACTACAGGTTATAACCTGAAAATCTGAAATCTGAAATGCACCAAAAATCTGAAACTTTTTGAGACAGTCACATCTGTGCTTTCTGATGGTTCAATGTACATAGATTTTGTTTCAAACACAAAATTATTAAAAAAAAAATATTACCTACAATTACCTTCGGGCTATGTGTATAAGGCATACATGAAACATAAATACATTTTGTGCTTAGATTGGGTCCTGTCTTAAAGATATTTCATTACGGATACACAGATATTCCAAAGTCTGAAAAAAGTCTGAAATCTGAAACACTTCTGGTACTAAGCATTTTGGATAAGGGAGAGTTGACCTGTTCACATGACAGATACATTTATCCAAATGTATAGAATATACAACACTAAGACTGAATCCTAGCAACAAGGATGGGTCAATGTAGGTTCATCAACTATAAGAACTGTACCACTCTGGTGGGGGGGTGGGGATAACGCAGGGGTAGTCGGGGGGGGCAAGGGTATATGATCAGTCTCTATGCCTTCTATGCAATGCTGACCCTAAAATTGTTCTATAACATATTTATTTATTTATTTATTTTTTTGAGACAGAGCCTTAGGCTGTCACCCTGGATAGAGTGCCATGGCATCACAGCTCACAGCAACCTCCAATTCTTGGGCTCAAGTGAGTCTCTTGCCTCTGCCTCCCAAGTAGCTAGGACTATAGGCACCCAGCACAACGCCCGGCCATTTTTTGGTTGCAGCCGTCATTGTTGATTGGCGGCCCAGGCTGGATTCGAACCCGCCAGCTCAGGTGTAAGTGGCTGGTGCCTTTGCCCGTTGAGCCACAGGCGCCAAGCCTGTTCTATAATATATTTAAAATACAACATTCCCCGCCACATTGGCTCTAGAGTTCCCCAACCCCTGCTGCGTTTCTTACTCTGAAAAGCTTCGGAAAGGTAAAGACCCCATCATCAAGGAGATGGGAAGAGGAACTGCTGGGTGCTGGAGGGCTCTGTTACATCTCCTTAGGGAGGCCTCTGCCACACAACATCTGCTCATCCAGGAGGCCAAAGTCCACGCTCAATGGACCCCTGCTGTGGAATCTGGAGTGCTTATGGATGGAGCTATCACAATCTCACCTCTGTGTTCTGGGGTTCTTGCTAGGGACAGAATGGAGTACCATCTGGGCACTCTCAGAGACGACCTGGCGGGGCTGGGAAGCTGGAGGTGTTCCCGCATAGCAGTGGTTGGCTGGCCATGACACAGAAAGGCTACCTGGATCCCAGTCCTATGCCTGGGGAGGGATAAGCATCCTGACAGCAAAACGCTGTTATTTCCAAAGGACAGTGACACAGGAACATGTGGGCAATGGGAGCAAAGGAGGAGACCCCTATTCATTTTACTAGTTAGTTTCTTGATGGAGGAAGAACTAATAATGTAATAACTGAACAAAATGCTTTTGGACAGGCAAATCCTTATAACTCATCTTTTAAGGAAAACGTCCACATGGCCCAGGGGGAAAGTCCCTAGCGTCAGTACTTCCTGTCTGCCTGGGGAGCTGGCCTCCCAACCCCCATCTCGTCTTCCAGTGTCTGGCAGTTCTGTGCTCACCACACTTCCCCTCCATGCCCCTCCCGACAGGACCAGGGCCCCAGGCCATCAGTCATGGGGAGCAGAGGAAGTGGCCCATTCCAGGACCACAGGCTGTTTTCCTTGACCCTGGACTGGAGTCTGTGTCCCTTGGGAAGTGTCGGGGCCTGGCCTGGGCCGTGTAGCCTGTGGGTCACTGCTCCCAGGACATGCTCAGGGGACGATCTTGAGACTTCCTTTTCTGAAATGTTACTCAAAATGTCTTTGCAGTCACACATGATGAGGCCAGCCCACGTGCATGTGAACAGATGTCCCATCTGTGAACACAGGATGTACCCCGGGCCTTGTCTTGTTATGGGGATTCCAGCCTCAGAGAGAGCTCTGTGATGTCAAGCAGGCTCTGACAGTGAAAGTACTTTGCATGACAGTACAAGTTATACAAAGATAGTACAAGCAGGCTCTACTTAACATCACAGACCTCTTTTTAAAATTCCTTTCCTTCTGGACACAGCACTCACAGAAGAGCCAGTAAGCCACCCAGTAAAAGAGTAGTTATGGGGTTTGAAAATGTTGGGGTAAGGGATGATGCCACGACTCAAGGAATATCGGCCTATAGCCCACTGAGCATCTTGCATGGGAGGGCCACTCCATTCCCCTCCTGCACCTCCTTTTTCTTAGCTCCTCACATATAAAAACCAAGTTCTCACTCAGTGCTAAGTACAGAATTCATCAGACAGTAGGCGTAAAGGAAAAACACTAGCATTTTCCATCTGCAAGATACTTAATTGCATGCAAAATGCTTTCAATACCTTCTTTAATGCTCACTCCACAAAAATGGACACTGTTTTATAATTTACCAATTGCTTTAGTCAAGGCAGCTTTGTGTCAATCTGCTGGCATGTAAGTAAATATCATTGTCACTATTTCATTGATGAGGAGGATGACCTCTAGGGGTGATAAAACAAGGTTAGTGACCAAAATAAATAAACAAATAAATAAATAAATACATAATTGAAAGCAAGTTCTCAAAGAGATATTTGTATACCCATTTTCCAAGCAGCTCTTACTCATAATAGCTAAAACATGGAAACAACCCAAGTGTCTGTCAGTGGATGAAGGGGTAAACAAAACTGTGGTATGTCCATTCAATGACATACTTATTCAGCCTTAAAAAGGAAGGAAATTCAGATATATGTTACCACATGGATCATGTTAAGTTGAATAAGCCAGTAACAAAAAGAGAAATCCTGTATGATTCCACATACACAAGAAATGTAGAGTAGGTGAAACGTAGATAGAAAGAATGGTGGTTGCTGGGATGGCTGGTGGCAATGATTGAATAATAATATTAAGGTATTTAAGGCCACTGAACTGTATACAAGGAAATAATGAAGATGGTAAATTTCATGTTATGTGTATTTTACTACAATATAAAAAATTGAGGGGAAAAAACCCATAGTGCTAGTGAGAGATGAAGAAGGCAGACATGAATAGGCTAACAGTTGGTTAACAGCTGAGATTTAGGAGGGGCTGTTTGGTAGCTGATGATTGCACCCTCCTGTGTCTCTGGGGGAGGAAATGACTAACCTGAATTCCAAAGTCCACCAGGTAATAAGGGCTGCTGCCCCCAGTTACCTCTCTGCTGTCTCTGATATTGGTGGAGACTCTTGGATATAAAAAAAAGAATTATTCTGAATGCTCTAAAACACCAGCAATAACAACCTCTGGCAAGAGTGGGACACAGGGCCTAGAAGTCTTGTCAAAGCTAGAAGACTAAGTGCCCCTACTTTTTCTTAGGAATAATGTGAAAAGCTTGTCAGCTTGTTGTTTTCTCTCTCGCTCTTTCTTTCCTTTTTTTTTTTTTTGAGATAGTCTCAAAGCTAGAGTGCCATAGTGGCATCATAGCTCACAGGAACCTCAAATTCTTGGGCTTAAGCAATCCTCTTGCCTCAGCCTCCTTAGTAGCTGGGACTATAGACACCTAACACAATGGCCAGCTAGTTTTTCTATTTTTAGTAGATCAGGTCTTGCTCTTGCTTAGGCTGGTCTTGAAATCTTGAGCTCAAGTTATCCACCTGCCTCAGCCTCTCAGAGTGCTAGGATGACGGGCATGAGCCACAAGACTGATGTTTTCAAGCACTGGCCACAGTGACTGTGTAGATGCTGGACTCTAGGTCAGGAAAGGGGGAAGTGAGAAAGCAAAGAAGATTGAAACAAGATTCTCACTGCATTCTTCTGGTGACAAGTTTGGAACCAGAGCTAATGAACACACCAGCTCAGCCAGAGTTTAAGGAAAATAATGCAATTTGCAGCAGCCTCAGGCATCTTTCTCAGCACCAGATAGCTTCTCCCCCCTTCCTCCCAGCTGTAGTTTTTTTTTCTTTTCTTTTTTTTTTTTAAATTTGATGCAAGGGTGTGGGTAATCCTCATAAGGCAATATGTCATTTTGTTTAGCTTTAGAAATATTTGATCATGTGGATTTAGCAAAGAAAAAAAGTTTTCTATAGCAAGAATATTTCACCTCTGCAATAACTAGTCTGGGCAAGTATGAATGAGATGCAGACAGGAGACTGGCCTTGGAACCCCCCTGGGACAGCACTTAACTCCTATGCCTGACCTTGATCTTCAGGCAAAATCACAGTACAATAGCTGCTTTTGTTTTCTTTCTCTCTTGCCTGGAAAACATAGAACAAAATATAAATCATGAGAATTGTGTGAATTCTTTTTTTCTTTTATTTGCTCTTCAGGGTTGTGGTTGTTTGGGTTGTTCAGTCTTGCCTTTTTTGTTTTACAACTTTTTGTAGCCCTACAAGGGGAAGCAACAATAGCAAAACCAAATTCCCCTGAGGACAGAGAAATGAGATTTGGGTGGCTCATAATTTACAGAAAAAGTGAAAGATGTTCATGAAGTATACAAGATCTGACAATTAAGTTTATGTGCTTGTCCTAGAAGAAGTGCTACATACCTCATTGCTGAATATCACTATCCATCATTTTTGAAGTGCTCCCTTTGGTCCCCTTGGGAAGCTATGCATCAATGCCAGTGCCTTGTCCACCCCTCAAAGCAATTTTGGAACATCAGACCTGGCATTGTACAGCACACAAAGACATGCAACAACTATAACGGACCACTCAGCAAGGCACTGCCACACAGCAACACAAATACAGTTGTGAGATGCTGATAGACCAAGGTTACAAAACCTCACTGAGTTGTTTGTACAGTACTGCCAATGTAAGCACCTTGTGGCAAGTTTGCCAACTTAATTGTCATCCCTCTTATAGAATGACAGCTGTGGTGATCATTCTAGAAAAAGAGTCCCAAAATTGCATTGAAGGTGGTCTAGACACTGGCATCAGTGCATAGCATCCCAAGGGGAGTACTTCATAGGTGACCATAGTGATATTCAGCAATGAGATATGTAGCCCTTTTTCTAGGATGAGTTCATAAACTTAATTGTCAGGCCTTATATATTAACTCAGGGCCTTATTAAATTAGAGCCCACTCTTTGATTTGGTTTGCTTTTCTGAATGTTTGCTGTTCTAACAGAAGAAGTGGAGGGAGGGGAGAGGTAATCAGAAAAAAGCATTCCAAGAACAAAATCATAAGATACACTATACCTGGCTAAAGAGATACTCTAACTTAGTGCTTTGGGCTGGATTAGATTCCTACAAGGATCACAGAAGAAATTCTACTCTGATTTTTGATCACTAGTTACATATAGTACAGACTAGAAATCAGAAAGGGGCAGTCACGTTTATTTAAGACTTCATGATAGAATTAAATTTAAGGTTGCAAGGGGCTTTAGATATCCTCTGCTTGTGTAATACTCAACAATAGCTGAGAACTATTAAGATTCCTAAACATTTTTAACCCACCTGTGACCTGGCCACACCCAGACCCATGACATCAGTATCTTTGGGAAGGACCCAGGCATTGGAATTTTTTCTTAAAGCTCCTCAGGTGATTCAGGGTACAGCCCAGGCTTGTTGAACCTCCACTTTTGCTGGGGGAATGCACAGGCTGTCATCAGCAAAGTTAATACTATAATAACTCACAGTTTCTTCTTTTTAAACACCAGCAGTATTTAAGTAAAGTCTATCACATTGTGATGCATTTTAAACATATATTATTAGGGAGACCAGGTATGGTAGCTTATGCCTGTAATCCTAGTACTCCGGGAGGCTGAGGCAGGTGGATTGCCTGAGCTCAGCAGTTCAAGAGCAGCCTGAGCAAGAGCAAGACCTCATCTCTACTAAAAATAGACAAACTAGCCTGGTATTGTGGCAGGCACCTATACTCCTTTCTACTCTGGAGGCTGAGGCAAGAGTATCACTTGAGCACAAGTTTGAGGTTGCTGTAAGTGATGATGAAAAGGCACTCTATCCAGGGCAACAGAGTGAGCCTCTGTCTCAAAAAAAAAAAAAAAAGTCTATTAGTCCCAGAATATGAAATGTTGGGATTAGGGGAAAAGGGTCTTATGTAAACATTAAGGAGTAGAATTATAATGAAAACACAGGAAACAAATCCCAGTGAACCAAGAGAAGAAATGAAAGACCATTCTAACTAAAATCCCCTGCTGGCATGGACACAGTCCCCCTCCAAGGGCCCCATGGTATGGGACCACCTGTCTGACCTAAATTACAGTCAAGACATATTGTTATGAAGCTTGGTTTATTTCTATTACTCTGATGGTGAGCAACTCACTTCTAAAAGACAGATCTAATGTAACCCCAGGCACGGACACTCCCCTGATGTCTGCAGTGTTCTTTCTGTAAAACCAATTTTCCTGGCTCTAGTTCCCTGTGTCATTAATACACATTACTCATGTGCTAACTTGAAAGGTTTGAATTTTGTTGCGGTTTTCATCCTCTTTATCTCAGAGACATGTTACTACAATTATGCAAGTTGCTCATCCAAGGAAAACAGCTAACAATACCAGCATAAATAAGTTCCTGGAGCAAAGGCATTAAAAAAAATAGCATTAAAAACATACTCTGTGTATTTCTATTTGTTTACTTTGTTTTGCAAAATGCTGCGTGCCATGTTTTAATCTAAAACCAATGCGTACATCAGATTTATTAAACCCTGAAGCTGGAGCTAACAGTAATTATAAAGACCGAAATGTGCTTCTCTTTATCTATGAAAACAATGCTTCTAAACCATTACATATTAGGGAGAATAATGAGTTACCGCATTCCAAAGTATTTCCCTGAGAGTGGAAATGTGTTGAAACTGAGCTATCCATATTCTACCTTAGCATCTAGCCATTTCTGACCCCAATTTTGGGAAGGATTTAAGCTTGAGGTATAGTCTGCAACTACTGTATATGATGAGGTTCTTGTCATGAGTCCATTTCAGAATCACTTGTGGCTTTCAGCTCTAATGTAAAGGTAGGTGACTAATGACGTCATAAATGATACTTAATGTAAAGATCAGACTGGAGGTTAAGAGCCTGGGCTCTTAAGATAGACCTGAGTTCAAAATCCAGCTCTGATATCTTCTAGCTACGTGACTCTCAGCCCAGTTATCCCCCTGATGATGATTTTAAGGTTGCTCTAAGAATTGATGACCTTCACATCTGTAACAGAGCACCGGGCACCACTCAGGCTTCTGCTTCTCTTACCAGGTGGCATCATCTGTTGCTCTATACCAGTTAACTCTTTCTTTTACCTCTCTATTGCTTGCTTCCCCATCACTTGTACATTTATTCATTTGATCATTATGCAGTTTATTGATTGCTGAGTCCTTTAACTCTTCTAATAATTTCTCCTTTTATCAGTTCATTGCTTATTGGGGTCACTATAAATTCAACATAGCCAAACTTTGAGATTGTGTTTGGTATCTGAGTAATAGATTTGTAGCATTATTTCCAGACTTGGGGCCTTGAATTATTGAGTTGTATTTCCATCTTTTGCTTTTAACAATGTATGAAGCTATTAGCAATTCTAAACACCTATAAAAGAAATGTTGTCCATGCCAGCAAAGTTGTGATTATTTTTCAATAATTTAAAGACAGGGAGAATAAGGAGAAACTTAACAATGGCTCATTCATTAAATATCTCCCCTCTAGCACATACTACATCATCTAACCTGACTCACCTCACATCCCCTGCTGTGAGGTAGCCCAGATCACTGGGGCCCCCAAACTTCAGAAGGATTATGCTCTTCCATAAAAGGTCTAGGCAACTGAAATGTTCACTACCAGAATGATTTTAAGAAGGAAAATGCAGATGCTTCCATTGATCAGTATAAATGCTCATGGAGTCAGGCACTGAAAGTAAAATCTGCACAAAACCTATAAATCATGTGATTTTGCAAACTGCAGTTTTCAAATCGCTTTGTAATACAATGTTTAAAGATGCAAAATGGTCAAGTTGGGGGGGAGGATAAATGTAATTTTAAAAAGAGAAGGAAGGGGTACAAAAATTATTAAAAATCTTCCCAATCCCATTAAGACTATAACAAAAGGCTTCTCATCGTTCTGACTACCTAAAGTTCCCTGAGAGTGCTCTTTCCAGTCTTGGGATGTGCATGGCTTTGGAGGTATGTAACAAAAGCTAGCTCAGAGCAGCAGGAGGCTGTAGAAGAGCATGGTATGTAGTTCCAGGTGAGAAAAACTTTGTGAAGGAGCCCCACAAACCCTGCCTTCCTCTCTCATTCTATTACCCAATGGAATAATATGAAAAGCAAATAAGATTTCTCATTCTCCTGTAGAAAAAAGACAAAGGTAGGCAGAAGGAGATTTAGTAATTTTGTTTCCTAAGAGACTAAAAATAAGAATCTTTTTATTTCCAAAAAAGTGTCCTGTCCAGTATGGTGTGAAGTAAATAAAATACTGCAGGTGCTAATACGCAGCTTTTAAAGGAAAAATGGAAAAGCATTCAGCCAGCAAATGCTTGAAGTTCAGTTTCAAACACAGTGAAACAGCTCTGGCTCCAGGCCACAAGACTCTCCCAAGAATCATGATATAATTTATGGCCAGACGGCTCATCTTATTTCTTCACCTGTAGGTTTAGTGCACACTTGGTATTCATATTTAATAGAGCAGCTGGCGGGATCACGAGAAAGGTGATGAAATGATATAGGAATGAGCAAAGGAAGCCTTCCCTCTCAAAGAGGTCCCAATTTCTTACTTAATGGAACTAACCCATCCAGGGCTGGTCAGACCACATTCTGAACAAAACAGATATTGAAAAGAACATTTAATGGGCACCTCAGGCATATGTTTTCAAATGACCTAACTGTTATTTTTGGAATTTTATTTCATTCATATAAAATTAGGCTGCTAATGGATGTCATACATAAAGCCAGGATGTAGTCTGCAAGAGTGACTCTATGTATTAAATAATAAGCCCAGTACAGTCTTTTAAAATCCAATTTATGTATGTAATTTCTTGATTCATGTGCTTGAATCAAGCAAGTTCATGATGAAATATTCCAGTCTCCTTCCACTTTCCCACGTTGCCAACTGCAGTGGTTCCTCTTATCCAAAGGTTCCCTTTCCCAGGCTGTAGTATAATAAGATATTTTGAGAAAGAGAGAGACTTCATTATAACTTTTGTTACTATAGATTATTGTAATTGTTCTATTTTATTGTTAGGTATTGTTTTTAATCTCTTACTGTATACTCTACTTTATAAATTAAACTATATCATAGGTAACTATGTACAGTATGGGAAAAAATACCATAGGATATGAGTGTATATGAAGTTCGGAATTAAATGTGACCTCAGGAATCCACTGGGGGTGAGGTGTGTATCTTAGAACACATTCCCAGAGGATAAGGAGGCAGACTACTAACTATATTAGCTTCTTGTTTGTTCTTACAGAGTTTCCTTAGGCAAGCAAACACAGACAAATACAGTTGATCACCTCCTTACACTGACCACTTCCTTAAGTTGATCTAATTTTCATAGACCAACTATGTGCCACATGTATGTATCAGTACAGTAGACTTAGTTACTTATGTTGACCACCTCCATATGTTATAGTTTGGGAAGTCCAGTTTGTTACAGATCCTTGGGTGGTCAACTTACAGAGGTTCTACTGTTCTTATTTATACACATGTATGCAAAATATATGTAGGGAACAAATATATGTTCTTTGGAGATCTTCCCATATAGGTACACAGACAGCATTCTTTATGGGTGCACTGCAGTTTCCAGTGTGTGTGTGTGTGTGTGTGTATAGTTAATTTTATCTATCTTTTCTTTCATGTTTTCTGAATTCTAAATCAGTTAGACAGGTCTGTCAAATCCACAGCTATGATTCCTAATTTTTTTTGATTTTCAAAAAATTTAAATATATAGAGACAATACTGTAACACCCACCCCCCCCAACTACCACCTAAATTCAATAGCTCTCAAGGATTTGCCATACTTCTTTTTTTCTCTTTCTCTCTCCCCTCTTTCTTTCTACAAAGTTATTTTAAATCAAACTCACAATGCCAAATTATTTTACCACTATATACTTCAATATGCATTTAATGATGATGGCTCTTTTCTTGCACAAAATGATAGTGCTATTATTATATGTTCCCAAATTAACAATGCTATTTGTTATCATCTAATGCTTGATCTATATTCATTTTTTAGCAATTGCCTCAAAAATGTATTTTTGTAGTTGGTTTTTCTAGATAATGATGCATCTGTGGTTTCATTTTTGATAACACGTAACTAGGTAAATATTTGATCTATTTGAAATTTATCTGTGTGTATGGTATAATTTATTTAGTCTTTCATATGGTTATGGAGTTTTCCTAACGTTTATTGGGTAGTTCATTTTTCTTCATTGATTTTAAATGGCCTTTTTTTCCCACTTATTTATTCCTATAAATATTTGGGACTATTTCTGCTTTCTAATCTATTTCACTATCCTACTTATTCACTCACCAGTACCACATTATTTTAATTATTCAGGCTGAGTAATGTATTTAATAACTAGTAGCTCTCATTTATTTATCAGTGTTAACTTTAAAATCTACTTGTCTAATATTTTTAAAAAGTTTGGTATTTTATTGGGAAAACATTAAATTTAATAAATTAACTCAGGAAGCATTCATATATTAACAATCTTGAATTTTCCTATTCTAGAACATGATTTTTTTTTTCAAATTCCTTTTTATGTTCTTTAGTAGTGTTTTACAATTGTCTACCCAGAGATTTTACATAGTTCACAGTAAATTGATCCTTTGGTATTGAACCCATGTTGTTACAGTAGAAAATGTGGTCTTTTCTTCTTCTAATTTTTTTTGCTCTTTTTTTAACCTTTCCTTCCTTCCTTCCCTCTTTTTTTTTTTTTTTTCATCAGAGTCTTAACTCTGTCACTCTGGTTAGAGTGCTCTGGCATCATTGTAACTCACAGCAACCTCAAACTCCTGGTTCAAGGGATCTTTCTGCTTTAGTCTCCTGAATAGCTGGGACTACAGACTATGCTAGGCTAGTTTTTTCTATCTTTAGTAGAGACAGGGGCCTTGATCTTACTCAGGCTGGTCTCGAACTCCTGAGCTCAAGGGATCTACTAACCTTGGCCTTCCAGAGTACTAGGATCACAGGCATGAGACACTGTGTCCAGCCTCTTCGAAAGTTTTTGAATGGGCTGTTGTTCGGAGATGCGGCTTTCAACAGTATCGAGTTCTTGCTTCTCTGCCTACATAGAAGCCCAGAGGCCTCACTCACCTGTGCTGTGACAACCAGGGCATTGAGTTGGGACCAGGTCAAGGCAGCTCAAAGCCTCCCCATCCACACTCCCATGCCATTCACCATTTGGGTTCAAGGAGGTGGGAATCTGAAGTAAGCAGAAGCCATGAACCAGTTATGAAGAAGCAAACCCTGGGAGCTGTGAGTTTCTTTCTCATCTGTCAAACTTTTAAGGAAGCTAAACTCTCTCTGATATGCGGCAAAGAATTTGCTATGTGACCAACTGTACTGCAAGACATGCATCCACCCGATAATTCTTGTGGTTTCCCAAGAAAGACCCTCGACAGTCACTGTAGACACAGCTCTGGATTTTGAAGTCATTCTGAGTATCAGACGCTCTACCTCCTGCCGTCCCACCTGCCCAATATCCTACTCCCTGCCTCCAGGTGTCCTCCCGATGGCCAGGTGGCCAGGGTCAGCTTCTCTGTTGTGAGAAGGGCATCCAGGAGGCTGAGATAGGGTTGGTGGTCACCTCTGAGGATGAGGACACCACCCTCAGCCTGCTTTTCTGCTGACTGTGACTGGTGAGGATGCAACAAGCTCTTCTCTTGATGCTGAGTGACCTCCAGCCTTTGCTCATTCATATCCTGCAGCTCCCTGGCAATCTGAGTGGTTTGTCCCACTGGATTCTTGCATATCTCTATAGCCAATCAGGCCTTCAACCTGGGCAATTCTTCCCTCAGCCCTCCCTTTCTCTTCCTGCTGCCATTTCTCTTCAAGACCTCATGGCCTCCTCCTCCACCAGGCCATGAGCACCTGTCCTATTCCAAACTCCTAAGGTTTGCCATCACCCACAAACCCATACCACTTGTCTTTCATTCAAGGCTCTCCACTGCCCAGATGAACTCCATTCATTCTGTCTTCATTTGTCTTTCCCTCCCACCCACCAACTCCATATTTCCACTTACCAAATCCTACCCATCCTTTCTGCCTTTGAAATCTTCCTGGACTACCAGAGTCTCTTAATCCTCAACTCTCAGAACTCAGGGTTCGTCGAATTGTGATTATTTGTGTGTGCACTCACCTATGAGCTTCTGAGCTACCCAAGGAGGCTCTCTGGTACCCAATGCAAAGCTTGGTCATAAAAATGTCTAGTTCACCCATGTGTACAGAACAATCAGTTATTTCATATTTTTTGTGGATGCTATCCTGTTCTCTTCACATGAGTCATCTCGATTTCTTTTGGCCTTCCTGGATAACAATAAGTAGCGCTTAGACCCATTCACTTCATGCCCATGGGGAGTGGCACCTGCTTCTTTCTCAGTCAACTGTTATCCTTGGTGAACAATCTACAATCCTGCCTGCTGCACAGTCTATACTCTCGCCGTCCACTTGCACCTTACCCAATTCTTGGTTTAATTTTGCTTGGTGAGAAGTAATTTTGCTCATTGTCTTCAGTCTGCTGCTCCTTCCCATTTTTAAAAAAATGTCTAACAACACTTGAAAGCCTCTCTTTTTAGAGGTTTGATCTATTTTAAGATGGGCTGGATGCTCCAGCTTTTCTCAGCAAGGGACCTAGCTGAGGAAGGGTGAATGCGGACACATGTCAAATGGATTCTCCAACTGCTCCCAAGCTTGGACTGGATGTGACATGAAGCTCAGTTTAGGAGTGCTCATATGATGTATGATAGGTCAGGGATATCCAACCTTTCTCCTTCTCTGCCTCCCATTGAAAGAAAAAGAATTGTCTTGGACCATACATTAAACACTAATGAGAGCTGATGAGCAAAAACAAAAGATCCGTGCATAATTTCTGCAACATCAGACACCACAAATAAGCAAAATGGTCCTCAAAAAAATCCACATGCAGCCCACACGTCACAGCTTGGACACCCCCTGATTATTTTATAATATCCTGAAATATTTGGGAGAGGAACAGGGAACAAACTAATGTCAAAGGTGGAGACATCTGAATTCAAGGGGTAGCAAGATAGGGTTGATTGATGCTAGAGGTGGTTATGGGGCAGGCAAGACTTGAATCTTGCTAAAGAGGAAAAGGAATGTCTCAGAAGCAGATCTGAAAAGAAATGTCTCAGAAGCAGATCTGCCACTTGGAGAATCTCTGCTCTCAACTAGTCAGAACTCATAGTGAATCTTTCAAGGTGACTAGAGCCAGCTGGTTCTTTGGAATCCCCATACCTGGGGCAGCCTCAAGGTTCAAGGTCACGTATAGATATTTTTAGAAAAAGGGGCCATACCAGAACAAGGGCAAGAATCTCTCATGCCATGGACACTAAGCTCCAAGAGATACTCAATGGCCCAGTGGGAGGGGTGCGGATTTGGAATGGTGTAAAATCTGTTAGCAAGATGTTGGCTCATTTTTCTCTAGAAATATTCTGTCTACCCTAGGGGGTAGCTCAGATGCTGGCAAAACTCACTTTCTCAGCTGTCCCAGAAAAAAAAAAATCAATTCTCATCTCTTCTTCCCATTACAAATAAGAAGAAAATCTGCTTCAACTCTACCCCACATGGCATGTGTGTGCCAGCCAGGTGGTGAGGTCATCTGTCAAGGGCCCCAGGGAATCAGAGAAGCGCTATGGACAATAACAAGTGACTACGGGGTCTCAATGGCCAACAGAGAGGAGATCTATCCCCTCCTTCCAGTTATTCTCAGGGAAAATAATTTAGAGTTCTTTGCTCTCCGTTCACCTCCCCTGCAGCTTCTTGTGGGTTGGTAGTGACCTCAGGCAATGACTGAGCATTTTTTATGTCATACATGATAGCAGTGATGGAAATGAGCCCTTCCGTGATCTGGGCAGGATTACAGCAGAATCATTTGCACACTGATAAATAATCTCTCTCCTTGAGAGATCAGCACTAGAGGCAGCAACGTCACCCCTAGATGCTGTGCCCAAGTACGCCGCATTTCAACAAGTAATTTGTCTTTCCAATCAACAGCTCTGGAGCTTTGGCTCAGGAAAAATAAGAAGAGGACATGATGAGTTCTCTTAGGATTTTAAATGTGATTTTTCTAAGAGATTGACATTATTTAGTTAAGAGAAAAAAAATGTTAGCACAGGAAACAAATTTTAAATATCTTTAGATCCTTAATAAGTGTGTTTTTCTTTTCTTTTCTTTTTTTTGCATATACATGTGATTATTAGGTTTCCACTTTTTACCTTCACAAAATTAAAAAGGCTTAAAATTTAATAACAATAATAATGTTTAAGACAAGGACTAGAAACAAAAACCTTATAAAGAACGAACAGAGATAAATACATTCAGAAAAGAAATCAGACAATTGCTGCAATGAAATATTGATCAATAATAATAATGATGATAATGCAAAAAAAGTAACATTCAATAAGTGTGTTTTTCTTAGTCACAAATGTCTGGACTACATGGCTGAGGTACCAGTCCATGGCCTAGTAGGGGCCACACAGGAGGAGATGGGCGGTCAGGCAAAGCTTCATCTGTATTTACAGCCGCTCCCCATTGTTCCCATCACCACCTGAGCTCCACCTCCTCTCAGATCAGCAGCAGTATTAGATTCACATAGGAGTGTGAACCCTACTATAAACTGGGCACCCCAGGGATCAAGGTTGCACGCTCTTATGAGAATCTAATGCCCGACGATCTGAGGTGGAGATGTAATGCATTTAAGTTGTCACAAAACCATCACCTCTCCCCACCCTGTCTATGGAAAAATTAGCTTCCATGAAACTGGTCTCCGGTGCCCCAAACTTTGGGGACTGCTGCTACACAGGACAATTCCAATAATGCTCACAAAGCTCTTCTGATGGGTGTGTTCCTTCATGTGAGGGGGGCAGCAGGATGACAGTGGACTAAGATGCTGTTGAGGGAGAGATGGGTGGCTAATGACAGTGATCCCCCCATAATGCACATCAGAATTGCTTGGGAGAGGTATATGATCCCTGTCCTCTGGCTATGAGTAAATAAGCCGGGGTGGGTTCCAGCAAACGATTTTTTCAAGAGCTTTATCAAACAATGACAGTAGTCATTCAGTTCAGAAAACAATGCCCGTGGTGAATTATGATCTGTTCCAAACCCTTGGTTATATGGCTCTAGTTGAAATATTTCAATTAATGCAGAATTTCCCTTCAATGCCTCAAGATGAAGATATCTATCCACAGTTCAACATTGCAATCAGAAGAATATTCTCTTCTTTTTTCTAATTTTTTAAATTTTTTTATTTTTTTGTAGTTTTTTGGCCTGGGCTGGGTTTGAACCCGCCACTTCTGGTATAGAGGGTCAGTGCCCTACTCCTTTGAGCCACAGGTGCCACCCCCCAGAATATTCTCTTCTTTTATGTTTGTTTTAGAGGACCCATCTAAAGGCATTAAAATCCAGATAATCATATTACTTATGAGTTCCAAAAACCCAACCAACTCCACGTTAGTAGGAAAGTTTTCCTTCCTCCTTGTGGGATGTAGAAGCTGGTCGGGAAACAGCCGCAGATTGTTAAATCTTAGGCACTCAGCTTAACCTTGTCATGAAACTGGCTGTGGAATGGTCACTAAGTCATCAGGAGGAGGAATTTTCTCTTATTGCTACCAAGATAGAACATTTTTAAGCCATTTAAAAAATTAAAGGCTATTAACTCATTTCCTCATGTAAATTACAGCCTCAAATCATCTACTTTTAAAACCAAAGTTACAAAAAAAAATTATAATAAAATGTTAGTTTAAAAAATATCTCTGCAGCTTAAGTCCAAAATAAAACCCAGGAATCATTTTTATCCCAATGAGGATTAGTACTCATCATAACTATTCAACAAACAAGGGTCATGTGGCAAATGCTGCTTTCAGTGATGTAAACGTGTCAACTCATTTGATCCCATGTAATGATCCCATGTCGTATATACTGTTATCATTCCCAGTTTACAGATGAGGTAACTAAGGCAGAGGTTAAGTTACCTGCCCACGCTAATACTGGTAGTAACTAAAAGTAGTGGAATATGAACACGGCCAGAAGAAAAGCCTAAAGTCAGACATCAGGTTAGTAAGACTTCTTTTTTTTTGAGACAGGATCTCACTATGTGTCCTTGGTAGACCTTGGTAGGGCCTCACAGCTCACAGCAACCTCAAACTTTTGGGCGCAAGCAATTCTCTTGCCCCAGCCTCTCAAGTAGCTGGGACTATAGGTGTCTGCCACAATGCCCAGCAATTTTTCGTTGCAATTGTCATTGTTGTTTAGTAGGCCTGGGCCAGGTTTGAACTCGTCACCCTCCGTGTATGTGGCTGGCGCTCTAACCACTGTGCTACGGGTGCCAAGCCAGTTAGTAAGACTTTTAAGGTAAATGACAGCATCTATTTAAGAAAAAGATCAATCAATTACTCTTTAAAAAAAACAAAAAACTATCACATCACAATCTAAGGATTTATCTTATTTCACTTGCTTTAGCTTTAATTCACATGCCACCTTAGTTCTAAATCTTTTTAAATTATCCTAATTCTTTCAGCTATTTCTTAAAATTCAGTGGTGCATTATTTACCATATTTTTCCCCATCAATCACAAAGCAAATTCAGCATATCACCACATTAAATGACAGATACAATTTCAATTTCATTGGCAGTACCTTCTGCATTTAATTACTCATTTTGTTAAAAGCTAAAGCTGGTTATTCCTCACTTGTCAACTGCAGTATATAAAAAAAAATGGAGCTGTCTAAAACAAAACTATGTAATTACTTTCCTTCTGGAAAAGGTTTGAATGAATCAGAAGTGTTACAAAGCAAATTTTCACTAGGGAGTTTGACAGATGAAGAAATCAAACAGGCCTTCAGCTCTTTCTACTTCCAAGTCTTTCAGCTCATTCAAGTGCGTGTGTGTGTGTGTGTGTGTTCTGTTCATTAATTTCTTCATTCCATAAATATTTATTGAGCACCTGCTATGTGCAGGGTTAGAAGTTCTAATGGTTGAAGCTCCTAACTATCCAATGTAATGCTGAAGAGAAGAACAAAACCATTTTCCAAACCCAGCGTAGATTCATTTTTAAGATTTCTGCCTGTTTGAAATATCCTATTCTCAGAATAATTGAGAGCTCACCATACTTCAAACTTCCCCACTGACTTAATCACATTCATTTCAGCCTAGAAAGTGCAAACTGAGGTTGATACTTTTCCAATACAGTTTGCAATGACATCACTTAACACCCATCTAAGCAATATGCCTCCCCCAAAGAACAAATTTAGTTTTATTTAAGTCTTTACCAGCTCAAGTTTATTTCAGCATGCAGCAATGTGGCTTATTAAGTGGTTAGTATTTCACTGTCCTTTCTTCCTTCTTTCTTTCTTTTTCTCTCTTTTTTTTTTTTTGAGACAGAGTCTCATTCTGTCACTTGGGTAGTGCACTGTGGCATCATAGCTCACAGCAACCTCAAACTCTTGGGCTCAAGTGGTCTCTTGGTACAGCATCCTGAGTAGCTGAAACTACAGGCATCTGCCAAAATGCCCAGCTACTTTTTCTATTTTTGTAGAGACGGGGTCTCCCTCTTGCTCAGGGTAGTCTTGAACTCCTGAACTCAAGCAATCCAAATGCCTTAGCCTCTCAGAGTGCTAGGATTACAGGCGTGAGCCATTATG
This sequence comes from Arctocebus calabarensis, assembly GCA_963573935.1. NCBI lineage: Eukaryota > Metazoa > Chordata > Mammalia > Primates > Lorisidae > Arctocebus > Arctocebus calabarensis. The sequence goes on from CAUYON010141614.1 coordinate 41,883, forward strand.
CCTGGCTTGCATTTCTGTTTTTAAGACAAAAATGTGTAAACATATTTTATAACACTGGAGTTCATGGGCAAATATGTGAGCTCAAGTTGTCCCCAAATCAAATAAAATATACGATAAATTGATATACAAGGCAGATTCCCAATAAATAAATCTAACATTGCAAATGTGGTAATCTGATGTTAGGATTTACCGCGCTGCACTGCTATTTTTTATGTAAAGTGTGAAGGGGTCTGGAATATGCCAACCCAAACATGCCTCTTTGACATAACGATTAATGATTATGAGCAACTAAAAATCAGCAAATACAGAAGAGTTCTCTGCTTTCCCTGTTCTGCCCAAACTTCTCTCTGTGCAGACTCCCCCATTGCCCCCACACCAGGAAGGGGAGTGCAACTCTTATCACCAAAGAGATGAGTCCACATAAACAGACACTACTCAAATAACCCTTATTTTCCATTTGCCCCCCTGTTTAATTCCTACTCACTTTCCTGAAGTTTATCATCCCTTAAAGTCCAAATCCTTTCCTTGATTAAGAAGGATATGTAAGTTCTCAAGCCCAGCTGCTTGAGTTTCAGTTCTTTTCTGTGAACTCTCAAGCCCATAAAAATATTTAAGAACCTATATTCTTTTCTGCTGCTAATCTGACTTGTGTCAGGCCCCCAGACTGAACTTAAGAAGGTAAAGCAAGCTTCCTGACAAATGCGCGCAGGTCATGTATTTCTCTTAAGAACGATAGGCTTTATATTACATTTCAAATCATAGTCAGTTCTTCGGCCCAATCCTTGGCTTGGCAGAGTGTGGCTCATAGCCATAGTACAGCAGAAAACACCCAAGCAAAAGCTCTTTCTTTTTCTGAGGCCAGGTCCACGCAGAGGGTCTGCAACTTGCTTGGTTCTAGAATATATTTTCATGGGCAAATATATGAGTGCAAGTCATTCCAAAATCAAATAAAATATATAATAAATTGATATACAAGGCAGAGTTGTGCTAAGATCGTCGACAGATGCATGTAATAGACACAGGCATGATGTTCACCAAGACACTATTTAAATCGAAGTCAACGAGAGAGCAAACAAATTCACATCAAGAAATTCTGCCCACAATGAGGGAGGGGTGGGGAAAGGAAGAGCAGAGAGAGGGAAGGAGCAAGGGGGGTGGGTCTTGGTGTGTGTCACACCTTTTGGGGGCAAAACACAATTATAAGAGGGACTTTATCTAACGAATGCAATCAGTGTAACCTGGTTTCTTGTACCCTCAATGACTCCTCAACAATAAAAAAGAAAGAAAGAAAGAGAGAGAGAGAGAGAAAAGGAAGGAAGGAAGGAAGGAAGGAAGGAAGGAAGGAAGGAAGGAAGGAAGGAAGAAAGAAAGAAAGAAAGAAAGAAAGAAAGAAAGAAAGAAAGAAAGAAAGAAAGAAAGAAAGAAAGAAAG
>CAUYON010141617.1:0-10157 GCA_963573935.1 Arctocebus calabarensis
GTTGTGGTGGATGCCTGTAGTCCCAGCTACTTGGGAGGCTGAGGCAGGAGAATCGCTTGAGCCCAGGAGTAGGAGGTTGCTGTGAGCTGTGATGCCACAGCACTCTACCCAGGGGGACAGCTTGAGGCTCTGTCTCAAAAATAAATAAATAAATAAAAATAACCAGGCGAGGGCAGCGCGTATGGCTCAGTGAGTAGGGCGGCGTCTCCATATGCTGGAGGTGGCGGGTTCAAACCCAGCCCAGGCCAAAAAAAAAAAAAAAAACCCCAGGCGTTGTGATGGGCACCTGTAGTCCCAGCTACCTGCAAGGCTGAGGCAAGAGAATTGATGTTGCTGTGAGCTGTGAGGAAGCCAAAGCACTCTACTCAGGGTAACATAGTTAAACTCTGCCTCAAAAAAAAAAAAAAAAAGAAGCTGACAGTCTTACTTATCCAATGGTTACAGTTAAGTGCTTCTCCCGGGCAGGTAGCGCCCCATAAGTGTTGCCTTGGGATGACCATACAGTTCAGGGAGGACTAAGGGGTGACAAAAGAAGTATGAGGTATAAGACAATTTAAAATTTAAGGTCAGGCTCGGCACCTGTGGCTCAACAGGCTAAGGCGCCAGCCACATACACCTGAGCTGGCGGGTTCGAGTCCAGCCCCCGGGCCCGCCAAACAACAATGATGGCTGCAACCAAATGGCTGGGCATTGTGGCGGGCGCCTGTGGTCCCAGCTACTTGGGAGGCAGAGGCAAGAGACTCGCTTGAGCCCAGGAGTTGGAGGTTGCTGTGAGCTGTGATGCCACGGCACTCTATCCAGGGTGACAGCTTGAGGCTCTGTCTCAAATAAAAATAAAAATAAAAATAAAATTTAAGGTAGTGTTTTGTGTTGATTTGTTTTGTTTTGAAACAGAGTCTCACTCTGTCACCCTGGGTAGAGTGCTGTGGCATCATCATACCTCACAGCAACCTTAATCTCCTAGGCTCAGGCAATCCTCTAGCCTGTCTCCCCCGTAGCTGGGATTACAGGTAACTGCTGCCCTGCTATTTTTCTTCTTCTTTTTTTTTTTTTTAATAGAGACAGGGTCATGCTCTTGCTCAGGCTGGTCTCAAACTCCTGAACTCAAACAATCTATAAGGCAGTATTTTCTTTCTTTCTTTTTTTTTTTTTTTGAGACAGAGTCTCACTTTGTCACCCTTGGTAGAGTGCTGTGGGGTCACAGTTCACAGCAACCTCAAACTCTTGGGCTTAAAACAATTACCTTGCCTCAGTCTCCCAAGTAGCTAGGACTACAGGCACCCGCACACAACACCCAGCTATTTTTTGGTTGGAGTGAGTTGTCATTGTTTAGCAGGCCTAGGCTGGGCTCAAACCCGCCAGCCTCCATGTATGTGGCTGGCGCCCTACTCACTGAGCTACAAGTGCCAAGCTGTAAGGTAGTATTTTACAATTATTTTTTGAGTTACTGTACAATTCTGAACACAAAATTATTGGCAGCATACCAAAAGGGATTACAGTAATATAAATACTTGTTCTTCTTTTTTTTTTTTTTTGAGACAGAGTCTATGTTGCCCTCAGTATAGTGCTGTAGCGTCACAGCTCACAGCAATCTCCAGCTCTTAGGTTTAGGCGATTCTCTTGCCTCAGCCTCCCAAGTAGCACCCACCACAACACCCAGCTATTTTTTTGTTGCAGTTGTTTAGCTGGCTTGGGCCGGGTTTGAACCCACCACCCTCAGTATATGTGGCTGGCGCAGTAACCACTGTGCTACAAGTGCTGAGCCATAAATATTCGTTTTTAAAAAGTCAATTTTGAGGTGCAATGGCTCATGCCTAGATTCCTAGCACTCTGGGAGGCCAAGGCAGGAGGACTGCGTGAGTTCCCGACCAGCCTGAGGAAAAGCAAGACCCTGAGACCTCATGTCTACTAAAAATAAAAAAATTAGCTGGGGATTGTGGTGGAGGCCTGTAGTCCCAGCTACTTGGGAGGCTGAGATAGGAGGATTGCTTAAACCCAGGAGTTTGAGGTTATCATGAGCTAGGCTGTTGCCATGGCACTCTAGCCTAGGGCAACAAAGTGAGACTCTGTCTCAAAAACAAAAAATCCTCGGCTCGGCGCCTGTGGCTTAACGGGCTAAGGCGCCAGCCACGTACACCTGAGCTGACGGGTTCAAATCCAGCCTGGGCCCGCCAAACAACAATGATGGCTGCAACCAAAAAAAAAAAAAAAATGGCCGGGCGTTGTGGTGGGCGCCTGTAGTCCCAGCTACTTGGGAGGTAGAGGCAGGAGACTCGCTTGAGCCCAGGAATTGGAGGTTGCTGCGAGCTATGATGCCACAGCACTCTATCCAGGGTGACAGCTAGAGGCTCTGTCTCAAAAAGAAAAAACAAAAAAACCCTCAATTTAGAAACCTGAAAAACTTTCTAATTATCATATTTTCCATTTGATTACCCTCTGGTCTTCATGACTGTTGCAACACAGAAGTTTACTACTCTGTCTAGGCTCTACATAAGGCCAAATTTCACTTTGGTTCAAGTAAATATTGTCTGTCTTTGGTACTAACCTGTCATTGAATTTTATCTCTAGGCTGCGGCAAATTTTATTCCCCTACAATCCATCAAATGGCTGCCAATCAGTTCAACACTTTACTTGACAGACTTCACTACAAATTCACACTATGATTCACAGTATGAATCCTAAAATACATTCTATATCCTGATCAAAATGTAGCACATGCCTATGAAAGAGGAGTGCCATTCAAGAACCACTCTCTCTAATGACTGAATCCCATAGTTCCTTTATCATCTAAATCAGGGGTATCCAACCTTTTTTTCCTCTCTGCCATACCATGGAACAGTAAGAGTTGTCTCAGGCCACACAGTAAATGCACAGACATTATAAAAAGGGTCATGCATAATTTTAATGATCTCTGACACCATAGATAGTCTAAAAAAGTCCTCACAAAATCAGCATGCAGCCCACAGGATGCAGGTTAGATACTCCTGATCTAAATAAAGGGCATGGTTTTGCACAGTGGATAAGGGATTAGGTATGGAAAATACAGATCTAGGCTACTCCTGGTCTGTTACTTTACAACCTTGGGCCCATTCCCTTAACACACAGTAAATGGAACACAGACACTTCATTTCAGTATGTGGGTTGAAAAGTAAAAGTAAAGGTCAAAGTTTTCGAAGAAGGATTAAGAGGAAATGTTATGACTATCCAAGGTATAATCAAAATTAAACATAACCAGTTCAGAAAGCTCAGTACTCTTCAGTTTTTCATACATTAACTAATCCTCATAGCATCCCAAGGATGAAAGAAATAAAATTTTCATATTCTATTTACTTACAACCACAGAAAGAAACTGAATGGATTAACATGTGCCATTTCAATAAAATAGTTCATCAAATATTAAGGATCTACCATAACATCAGCACGAAATGAGACACATCAGTATCTTTTTTTGCACTAAGACCTCTAACTTTACTTTATGGAAGACAGTTATGAGTAAAGAGACACTTCTGAGAATGTAATAGTGGCTACAGAGCTAGATACAACCCTCATTGCCAAAACTTGCTAACTTACTTAGAAATAGCATTTTCTTTCTTTCTTTCTTTTTTTTTTCTGTCAGAACACTTGATGACAGGGACTATGTTAGGAGATCAGAAAAGGCCTCAATACAAAGGAAGGGAGCAAGCCATCTGGTTATATAGGAGATAAGTGTCCACCAACAGAGGGAACAAGCACAAGAATTCTGAAGTAGGCCAGGCACAGTGGCTATACCACTGGGAGGCCGAGGAGGGTGGACTGCTTGAGCTCACAAGTTCCCAGACCAGCCTGAGCAAGAGGAAGACCCGTCTCTACTAAAAATAGAAAAAGTGGGGGGAGCCTGTGGTTCAGTGTGTAGGGCGCGGCCTCATATACCGTGGGTGGCAGGTTTGAACCCACCCTGGCCAAACTGCAACAAAAAAACAGCCCAGGCTAGGTGCCTGTGGCTCAACCGGCTAAGGCACCAGCCATGTACACTGGAGCTGGCGGGTTCGAATCCAGCCCGGCCCGCCAAACAACAATGACATGACGACTGCAACCAAAAAAAAAAAATGTCCAAGCATTGTGGCGGGCGCCTGTGGTCCAAGCTACTTAGGAAGCAGAGGCAGGAGACTCGCTTGAGCCCAGGAATTGGAGGTTGCTGTGAGCTGTAATGCCACAGCACTCTATCCAGGGTGACAGCTTGAGGCTCTGTCCCAAAAAAAAAAAAAAAAAAAAAACACCCCAGCGGTCGGGCGGGCGCCCCTAGTCCCAGCTACTTGGGAGGCTGAGGCAAAAGAACTGCCTAAGTCCAGGAGTTGGAGGTTGCTGTGAGCTCCACAGCATTCTACCAAGGGCAATAAAGTGACACTCTGTTTCTAAACTAAATAATTAATTAAAATAAATTAATTAATTAAATAAAATAAAATAAAAATAGAAAAGGATCAGAGGCTTAGCGCCTGGGGCTCAAGCAGCTAAGGCGCCAGCCACTTACACCTGAGCTGGCGGCTTCGAATCCAGCCCACCAAACGACAGCTGCAAACAAAAAATGGCCAGGCATTGTTGACAGGCCCCTATAGTCCCAGCTACTTGGGAGGTTGAGGCAGGAGACTCCCTTGAGCCCAGAATTGGAGGTTACTGTATCCAGGGTGACAGCTTGAGGCTCTGTCTCAAAAAAAAAAAAAAAAAAGAAAGGAAAGAAAAAGTATTAGAATGTCACAGCAAGCACCTGTAGTCCCAACTAGATGGGAGACTGAGACAAGAGGCTTGAGCCCCAGAGTTTGTGATTGCTGTGAGTTATAACATCACGGCACTTTACTCAGGAGGAGAGAGTGAGACTCTGTCTCAAAAAATGAAAAATAAAATAAAAACCGTTCTGAAGTAGGTTCAGGTCTGAAGCATTTTCCACATATCCACTAACTAGACTTCCCCTCGGATGTCCTGTTGCTGCTCCCACGTGCTCAGCAAGATCTTTCTGACTTCCAGGTTCACCACACTCTCCCAGGCACCCAAGCCTGAATCACACTGTGGAAATTAATTCTTTCCCCAGTCATCAACTCCTACTGTAACATGATAATGTTACAAACATTACATTTTCTCTTCCTCTCCATCTACACTAACACCATACCACTAACACCATACCAATTCAGAATAACAGAAATTATAGAACATAAAGACTGGAATGGATCTTAGATAGTAAGTTTAATTCCATCTTACTGAAAATCATAGTACTCAAGTACCCAAGTATCAGGCCAAAGATTATTAAGACACCATGTTTGTATTTTTGTGTGTATCCACCTCCCACCAACCCCAAATTCAGTTCATCGTGTGTGCTGCTCACAAATGAATGCTCCTTACACATTTCTGCCATCATGTGACTTATTTCCCATTCCATAATATCTACAATACCTCACTACTGAACAGTCTACTTTCACTATCCTACATACACACTATATCCACTTAACCTTCTAAATCTTTACGTTCCTTCCTTTGACATGCCCCTTCTTCTTTTTTTTTTTTTTTTTAAGAGACAGAGTCTCACTTTGTCGCCCTTGGTCAAGTGCCATGGCTTCATGGCTCACAGCAACCTCCAGCTCCTGGGCTTAGGCGATTCTCTTGTCTCAGCCTCCCAAGTAACCGGGACTACAGGCGCCCGCCACAACGCCCGGCTATTTTTTTGTTGCAGTTTGGCCAGGGCTGGGTTTGAATCCGCCACCCTTGGTATATGGGGCTGGCGCCCTACTCACTGAGCCACAGGCACCGCCCCTCTTCTGTCTTATCTATCCAAATTTGACCTGTTTTTCAAGTCCTTTTTAGAGAGCGTTCTATAACTACACCAGCCTTCATTGATTTCTCCCTTCCCAGAAATTCTGTAATACTTAAAAGTTAATAGCTTATTCTAAAATCCAGCAACATCCCAACCCCATCTACCTTGCAACGTACCATTAATATTTCTGTTCAAACACATATTAGCTCTGACTTGTTTCATGTGTAGCTGAACTAAACTCCTCCAGAACAGGAATTATGGTTTTCTCCTTCCAAAAGGGCCTTGCGGAAAATACCAATAGCAGCTATCTTTTTTTTTTTTTCTTTTGAGACAGAGTCTCACTTTGTCACCCTCAGTAGAGTGCCACAGGGTGATAGCTCACAGCAACCTCAAACTCTTGGGCTCAAGCAATTCTCTTGCCTCAGCTTCTCAAGTAGCTGGGACTACAGACACAGGCCACAACACCCCACTATTTTTAGAAACAGGGGTCTCGCTCGGGCTCAGCTGGTCTTGAACCTGTGAGCTCAGGCCATCCACATGCCTCAGCCTCCCAAAGTGCTAGGATTACAGGCGTGAGCCACCACACCTGGCCCACAACTACCATATTTTTAACTCTTACTATGTGCCATATGTTGTATTAAGTACTTCTCATACTTTATCTCATTTAATCATCAAATAAGGTTGTCTTTTTTTTTTTGCAGTTATTCTGCCAGGACCAGGTTTGAACCTGTCACCTCCGGTATATGGGGCCCGTGCCCTACTCATTGAGCCCCCGGCCACCCAATGTTGTCTTACTGATATTACTGTTCCTACTTTAACTCTACTGGCTGATCCAAGTTAGGGAAGGGGCTTTATCCTCGTCTTTGAGCATTGAAGCCCAGAAAGGCTATGCTCATTCCATCTGGAAGCATTTGGCACACACGGTAACTGCCATCACTTAGCTGGACCTCAACTACCGGCATCGTCAAGTGGGAAATGGCAGCCCTATCTAAAATAGCTAAAAAAGATCTGTTCCTATTACTTTCTCACAGCATCCAATCTTTTTCTATAATATACAATAGAAAAATACTTTATACAACATAAAATTATATGGAGAGCAGGAGCAAGAACTGCCCTTCCCTGCTGAGTCCTCATCAGGGCTAAGTGTCAGAAGAAACAAAGGCACGAAGAGTTTAGGCTGAAGTTGCCTATTGGAAAAGATGGGGCTGGGATTTGAGCTAAACTGTCTCCCTAAACTGACCTAAAAGTAAGAAACAGACAAATTTCTGCTGAATAACATGACTGCTTTCCACATGCTGATGGTACTATCACCCCAAATGAACTAATGAAGATAGAAACCATGCCTGGAACCCCATGGAGTAGAGTGGAGGCAAGAACTGCCCTTCCTTGCTGAATACCAGTCAGATGTTAGGTTTAATGACAGGCATTTTATGTTCAATATCTCATTTACTTTCTGAAGACTCTTAACTATAAATTCTCTTAAATAAATAACTTGTAATTTCTCCAGAAATTTCTGAGATTCACCCAAAATGTTACCCACTTTCAACAGAGCCCAAAGGCTCCCAGATGCACTAAGCCCCTTCTGGGCATGGAAGCTCAATTAAGAGGTCAAAACCACCTCAACTTGAATCAGCCAGTAAAGTTAAAAACCTCAGCTCCAAGAAGCATTTACCACATGTCTGTCTTTCAGGTCAGGCCACTCTGCGCTTCATTCTGACACTCGTGATATCATTATTACACACTACAGCTTTGTGAAGTAGCTGACATTTTCCCCCACCTTACAGATAAATAAAATAACGTCCAAATAAACGAGACTGTTAATCCTAAATCACGTCGTTTATGGCAGATTCAGGACTAGAATCCAGATCTGTCTAAAAACTGTCCCACTCCCCCAGCAGACTCTCTTAGGTGGTATCCAAATTTATTCTGATCTCGCTGGGTTAAAGTTCTAGCAAAATCTCTGCAACAATTTTCCTTCAAAAGGTATTTATTAGACAATATGTCAACCTTGTAGCTTCAAATACCATCTCCAGGTATTTGCTACGTGACTAGAGAAAGACGTTTCACCACCCTGGGTTCCAATTCCCTTATCTGCAAAAGGAGGTAACAAGAGCACCTACCAAACAGTGACGTCCTAAGAAGTTAATGAAGTGAAAAAGAAAACAACCAGCACTGTATTTAGCATATGCTGGGGGCCAGTAAGCACAGGTTCCCTTCATCCATCCCCTCTGATCTCACAAGCCTCGGGGTTCACCCACTATGACAATGCCACGGGCGTCCACACGGCAAGAGGCCACACGCGACCTCAGCGTTATCAGGAGCCTGGGGCCAGCTACACTACCATACCTGCATGGAGTCAGCACTGATGATTTCGCCATCGAGCCTCTGGCCTAGCTGCAACGCCAGAGTGGACTTGCCGGTGCCTGTGGCCCCGAGAATCACTACAAGAGGTAGGGTCCGCTGCAGGTCCCGGATCCCAGGGCCCACAGGAACTGCTCGTGCAGCAGCCATAGCCGCCATCTTAAAGCCATCTGCGCTTGCGCTGGAGCAGTCATTTCCCCCCGCCCCCCCAGCAACCGCCAGTGCGCATGCGCAGATCTGGGGGCTGTAGGGAAAGTACTAAGAAGGAGCCGCGGAAGGAAGGTCTCAAGCTGAGGAGCCGCACGAGATGATTGTCCTTACAGAGCTGGTGCCAGACCTAAACAGTTTTAGGTGGGAGATGGCACCCCTATATAAAATAGATCTGTCCCTATTATTTTTTACAACACCCAGTTCTTTTTCTATGATAAACAATAGAAAAAGAATACACAATAAAAAAAATTGTAAATTGGCCTTGTTTTTATTTTTTTATTTATTTATTTATTTTTTTTTTGAGACAGAGCCTCGAGCTGTCACCCTGGGTAGAGTGCAATGGCATCACAGCTCACAGCAACCTCCAATTCCTGGGCTCAAGCGAGTCTCCTGCCTCCGCCTCCCATGTAGCTGGGACTACAGGCGCCCGCCACAACGCCCGGCCATTTTTTGGTTGCAGCCGTCATTGTTGTTTGGCAGACCCTGGGGCTGGATTCGAACCCGCCAGCTCAGGTATACGTGGCTGGCGCCTTAGCCCGTTGAGCCACAGGCGCCGAGCCTGCCGTGTTTTTATTATTTGACTTCTTGGGACACATTATGTCCAGGTCATTGCTGTATTTCTAGTGTCTAGCACAGTACCTGGTACCGAATAAAACACCCAATAATTGTTAAACGGAAAGAAGAATGACCTGCCTAGCTAGTGCTGGAGCCAGTGAGCTCAGAGGTGTAGCATTTTCTAGACTCAGACCTGCCCAGTTCCCATGTAAAGGCCGTTGCTCATTTATGTTTTCATCCCACAATGCAACCTCTGAAAGCAGGACCAAACTTTCCATCCCGTTGGTCAAAAAATGCAACAGATGGGGTTCAGCGCCTGTGGCTTAATGGGCTAAGGCGCCAGTCACCTACACCTGAGTTAGAGGATTCGAATCCAGCCTGGGCCCGCCAAACCACAATGATGGCTGCAACCAAAAATTGGCTGGGCGTTGTGGCGGGCGCCTGTGGTCCCAGCTACTTGGGCAGTAGAGGCAAGAGACTCACTTGAGCCCAGGAATTGGAGGTTGCTGTAAGCTGTGTTGCCAAAGCCCTATTGAGGGTGACATCTTGAGGCTGTTTATCAAAAAAAAAAAAAAAAAAAAAAGGATGCAACAGATGGTATGAGAACAGAAAAAAAATCAAGTAAATCCACAAAATAGAGTGAAAAGGGGTTGGTGCCTGTAGCGCCGGCCACATACACCAAGGCTGGCGGGTTTGAGTCCTGCCTGGGCCTGCTAGGCAACATAACAACTGCAACAAAAAAATAGCTGGCATTATGGTGGGCACCTGTAGTCCCAGCTACTCGGAAGCTGAGGCAAGAGGCTTAAGCCCGAGGGTCTGAGGTTGCTGTAAGCTATGACAGCACTCTACCAAGGATGACATAGCTAGACTCTGTTCCCCCCTCCCAAAAAAAAGAGGGAAAAGATAAAGTAGCAGCAACAATCCTCAGATTAAAGTAGAGGCAAAAAAATTGGAACCAGAGAAGACCAAAATTGTAGAGACTGCTTGTCATTTTAAGAAAGGGCTTTGAGGGCGGCTCCTGTGGCTCAACGAGTAGGGCGCCGGCCCCATATACCGAAGGTGGTGGGTTCAAGCCCGGCCTCGGCCGAACTGCAAAAACAAAAAAATTGCCGGGCGCTGTGGTGGGCGCCTGTAGTCCCAGCTACTCGGGAGGCTGAGGCAAGAGAATCGCTTAAGCCCAAGAGCTGGAGGTTGCTGTGAGCAGTGTGACGCCACGGCACTCTACCCAGGGTGATAAAGTGAGACTCTGTCT
>CAUYON010141618.1:0-10611 GCA_963573935.1 Arctocebus calabarensis
GTCTTTATATAGTGATCAAGAAAATGCCATGAAGGCTATCTGTAACAGTACGATCAAAACATTTCTGAATGTATATGAATCGTGCCCTATGATTGCACCAATGTACAGAATTATGATTCAATAAAATTATAAAAAAATAAACTGACGTGCTCTCAATTGTGAATGTATAGGGGAATGAAAAATAACAAAATTAACATATTTAGTAAAGAATTGTATACTGTCAAACATTAAAAACATTGAAAATTAAGGTGTGCTATGAACTTGTGTCCCTATCCTCTCCACCCTGAGACAAAAAAAAAAAAAGTGTATATTGAAGCTCTAATCCCCAACATGACTGTATTTAGGAGATAGGGATTTTAGGAGCTGATTAAAGTTAAATGAGGTCATATAGGTGGTCCTATCCTTTAGAATTGGTGGCTTTATGAGACGAGGAAGACAGAAAGAGTTCTCTTCCCTCATGGACATTGTGAACACAGTGAGACAGCTGCTGCCTACTAGACAAGAGCCCTGGGCATTAAACTACCTACCAGCACCTTGATCTTAGACTTCCCAGGGTCCAAAACTGGGAAAACCAGATTTCTGCTGTTTAAACCATCCAGTCTATGGTATTCTGTTATGGCAGACTGAGCTAACTAAAACACGATGTTCTGTCCTTTGTTAAAGTGAAAACAAACAAAAACTTACCAAGAGTATTCCTAACAGTGCTTGCTTTCCTCGTCTCATCAGATAACTTAGGATACTGAGCCAGATCTTACTGTCTTCTATAATTTCTGTTAATTTTAATTTTATCTTATTTATTCATAATTTATTTGACCAATTCCCAAAAATGTTATTATTGACTTTATAAGCCATAGCTCCCATACCAAAAACAGATGAAAATTTTATTTCTCCAAAAATCACACGCTCTCTAGAAACAGTATTTTGAGAGATACTTTATATTTTGACATGGAAAAAGGGAACTTGCATGCAGATGGGCTTCTTTTTTGAAGCATGTGCTAAGATAATAAAACCACAGGTATTTTTTTCTATATAGAACTGTGTTAGAGGATTATATTGCATGAGACTACTTTGAAAGGACTGTTTTCTAATGTGAGACCTTGGTCATATTTAGGAAAGAAAACCAAAGACACTGGACATAATGGAAAAAAGATTGTTTTGCATTAAAAAGTATTTTTTAAATGAGTGTGAACCATAGATTAGGCATTTCTAATGGTTTAAAAAGATAAAAAAGAAAACTAAAGAGTAAACATAAGCCAACTATCATCCCCTTTAATTGAAATTTTAATTATTTCGTGTTCTATTTTCATGAAAGTTAGTTTACTGTAATGCTGTTGAGAACTCTATCTTCCCTCTTATCAACAGAGATTTCTTTTGATAGTTATCGCCTTAGAGTTGTTAACCTGGAAACTTGAGATTACATATATTTATTAATCTAGGAAAATTAATCATTACAATGTTTTAGGTAACAGGGAACCATTCTAGCTAAAATAAAAGAGGAAAAATACCAAATACTAGGAGCTCTCATATACTATTGATGGGAGTAAACTGGCCACCAGTTTTGGAAACTGACCTGTTCTAACAAACATGTAAACAAGCACAGTCTATGACCCCAAAAGTTCATTCTTAAATACATGCACAACAGAAATGGGACATGTGTTTATAAAAAATATCATTGGAAAGTTCATAATAGCATTGATTTTAATAGCACTATTGTTTTAATGGTGACAAATTCACTCATTAGCAATGAGAATGAACCGTCTGCAATGACATGCAATTCATGGATCAATCTCTCACACTTGCCTCCATGTATTTCGTATTGGAATCTAATTATACGCACACACAAAAGTACATCTCATTAGATTCCAATACAAAATACATGAAGATAAAATTAATCTTTACCATCAAAAGTCCAAACTGTGGTTAGTCTGGGAGAGAAGGGGTTTTGCATCTGGAGAGGACAACAAAGGGCCTTCTTGGCTCTTGTTTGTCAGGGTGTAAACATGCTGGGCTGTACATTTTCACTTGCACATTTTCCCATCATAATTATATTTGAAAAAAAATTAAGCAGTAAAAAAAATAAAAACAGAATGCTTGTGATAAGATAATTTTGTTTTCTCACTTCATTTTATATACTGTTTTCACATTAATTTTATAGTAATCAACAGCTAAGTGTACTTAGTAACAAAACTATCGGCTTCGTTGCAGAGGTTTTTTTGGTTTGGTGGGGGTTGGGAAGGGGGTTGCTAATTAACTAGTGATTCATTCATTGAGACTCTGTCTCAAAAAAATAAATGAATAGGGCGGCACCTGTAGCTCAGTGGGTAGGGCGCCAACCACATACACCAAGGCTGGAGGATTTGAACCCAGCCCAGGCCAGCCAAACAACAATGACAATTGCAGCAAAAAAAATAGCCAGGCATTGTGGTGGAAGCCTGTAGTCCCAGCTACTTGGGAGGCTGAGGCAAGAGAACCACTTAAGCCCAAGAGTTTGAGGTTGCTGTGATGCCACAGCACTCTAACAAGGGTGACATAGTGAGACTCTGTCTAAATAAATAAATAAATAAACAGATAAATAAATAAAATTCACTCCTCCAGACAATATAACACAGCTAAATTTGCATACTACTAAGTTTTAGGGTTAGAACTCGTCTCAAAGAGAAGTCAAAATTATCCCAGTAATGTGGCACACCAGGGACTGAATTACACCTTACAGGCCACATAAGACAAATTTTTTTTTCTTTTTAAACACTAGTTTAAACATTTAATCTCTGACTGAACAGTAGATAAAGGAGCTGGCTTGAATTTAGAGCTATACAATTCAAAGAAACAAAAATATGAGACTCACACCAGCCTCATAAATGCGTGGGGGCTATAATTTACTGGAGTAACAGCAAAATCAGTGTCCAGCCCCCCGGGTAGAGTGGCTGGTCAGATTGCCCATATGGTATAACTTGTTTTCTCTTTCATCCTTTTCCAACCCCAGTGTGGTACACTCATATGTAAATTCATGAAAATTTTGTTCTATTTTGTTGAAAAACAGAAAGGAAATCTATCTTCTATCTTAGGGGTTAAAATGAGAGATAAATATATATATAATAATAAGATATATAATGATATATATATATATAATATATATTAAAAAGATTCATGAGTAGTTTAGTATCTGCCATAGTATGAGTGTTCTATGAACAACAGCTATTATTATTATAGTAGAAAATGAAAATAAATAAAAGATATAAAATTATGACACACTCCCAAAACAAAGTTTAAAATTACTCTTCTTCAGACTGCATGGAAAAATAAAAATGTTTTAAATATATACATTTCGCTTGATTTAGGATCCTTTTCCCAAACAGCAAGACCCACAATGGTTCCCTTTCCAGGATACATTCCACTGGTAATTTAGCTTTGAAAGCCCTCCCACAAGTGGTAGAGTCTATTTCTCAGGCCTTTGCATCTGGCCTGGCCATGGAACACTTGGACACCAGAATGCAGAAAAGGGGGCAGAGCGCCTACTCCAGACTTGGGCCTCTAGAGGCCATGTGAGCTCTCACTTTGTCTCTGGTGACTGTGCGTCAGTCATGAGAATAAGCTCAGGCCAACCTGCAGGAGGAAGAAAGACAAGATGACCAGAGGCCAGTCAGTGTGATCATGCCAGGTGAGGTCCTAGACATGTGCCAACCCCACACTGAGTGGCAGAGGTAACCGATGGCTCTCCTGTGGTCACTCACAGCTGACCAGGGACACATGAGGAAGATTCGCCCACACTGAAACTGCCCAGTAGAATTAGAAGCTAAACAATACGCACGTTAGTTTTAAGTCCTCATATTTTGAGTGGCTTTTCATTCAAACCATGCCTATCTGATAGAGACTATATATTTTGTCCTCAATTAAAATTAATTCCTTTACCCCTAGAGCATTAGTTATAATTTGAGGTTCAGTTACATGGTAGTATTCCCATATTATTAAATATGCTCAGACATTCCATAATAGCCAGTGAGATACAGACATGCATAAACCTATAGTTGGTTGTTTAAAAACGCCTCTCATGGCTCAGTGCCTGTAGCTCAGTGAGTAGGGTGCCAGCCTCATACACCAGAGCTGGTGGGTTCAAACCCAGCCCTGGCCTGCCAAACAATAATAACAACTACAACCAAAGAATAGCCAGGCATTGTCGTAGGTACCTGTCGTCCCAGCTACTTAGGAGGCTGAGGCAAGAGAATCACTTAAGCCCGAGAGTTTGGGGTTGCTGTGAGCTGTGATGCCACAGCACTCTACCCAGGGCAACATAGTGAGACTCTGTCTCAAAAAAAAAAAAAATGCCTCTATTAACTCACATCAGAGTTAATATTATCTCTTTCATAACAGAATTCCTATGGACCTACAGTAACAAGGCCGATACTCAGACCCTAAATACCAGTACAATCTGGTCACTTTTCTGTCACATTATATATAAATTATTTAATCAACAAATAGAATAATGAGGGTAAGCACCTTCTTTCAAATATATCACATAATCGGGAGACAGTTGAAGAGATTAGATTTAAATATCAGCTTAAAATTATGAATAGTTACATAGGAGGAGTTACTTTTAATCTTCTTTTTAAATTTAGATGGGTAAAAATGAATATATAGTGAAAAAATAAGATCATATTCTTTCCCTGTTCCATTCTAAAGGCAGTGTCATTGCCAGTTTGTTATGTACCCTTTTAGAAATATTGACTCATTTTTATATTATATATGTAAGTGTATTTGTGTGTATACTTACTCCCCTCCTTCACATGTGACAGTTTATCTTGGAAATTATATTATCAGTACATATGGATTGTAAGGCAGAGACCCTAAATCAGACAAGCCCAAATCAGGCTATATAGAGGTTAATGCTGCTGTGTGACTATGATGGCAAGTCCTCCAGTGTCTAGAAGACTGTTAACAGTTTCAACATTCAAAATTTTTTTGTTTCTTTCACTGAAAAGAAAAACCGACTGGTGTGATTGCCATGAAGTTGGGGATCATTAGAGACCATTTCTCTATTCTCTTTAAACCAATATTTGATGAACCCATACAATGTGCTCAGCCCTACAGTCGTCACCGATTTAAATTTAAAAATTAGCCCCCAAACTTGAAAAAGCGAGCAAATTTGGCTTTAATTCGGAATAAAGTTTTTTTACAGGTTCATTAATTTGTTTAAGAAAGAATTTTTCTAAGTATCCAATGTACTCAGCCCTAATATGAAGCTAATTTATAGCTTTCATATGAAGGCTAAAACCCAATTTTAGCACAAGAATACAGGAAAAAGGGAAAGGGAGGGAAGGGGAGAGGGATGGATGGGTGGAGGGAGGACAATTGGTGGGATCACACCTACGGTGCATCTTAGCAGGGTACTGGTGAAACTTATTAAATGTAGAATGTCAATGTCTTCATATAGTGATTAAGAAAATGCCATGAAGGCTATGTTTAACCGTACGATCAAAATATTTCAGATTGTATATGAAGTCAGCACATTGTGCCCCATGATTGCACCAATGTACACAATTATGATTTAATAAAATTATAAAAAAAAGAATTTTTCTTGTCTTAATGATATGAGCCATGATTTAATAGGAAGTCTTATATTTTTAAAAAATGTCTCAGGGCGGGATCAATCTATGTGTACCCTTAAAAGAAAATCAAATGCTCAGAAAAGCAGCTATGCTACCAAGTGTCAGAATGTCTGACTTACAGACCCAAAGCCCAGAAAGAATCAGATCATGCTGGTGATTGTGCAGATGCAAGGCTTGTGTTTAAAGATCCAGGCTATACTCACTCAGAAGCCAAGTTTATCCAACAAGGATTCTACACCTTTCAGAGGATAATTTGTGGCTTGACAACTACCCTTCCCGAAATCACCCTTAAAAATAGAACAATGTACCACAAACATATCTTAATTCCTTTTAATACCCAGTACAGAAAGACAAATACGCATGATTTCACTTCTAATTTCTGAGACAGTTTCCAGGCTATTATTTTCTGAAGAAATATGACTTAGGTTTGGTTTTTTGTTTTTTTCATTTTATCGTCTACTACGGGTGACTGTACCTAAGTTAATAAGAGAGTACCAAGCTATTACAGGAAATTGAATCTGCAGATTTTTAAAATAATCAGATTAAATTCAGGGTGTATTTCCTATGTTAAGGTTTCAAAGTTCTTAAAATCTGGGGCAGATTTTTCCAGCAATGTTATAGGAACTAATGGGGGAGGAAAAAAAGGTGGAGACAGAAGAAAATGAAGAGAAAAAGGGAGATAGATGGAAGGAAGTGGGGAGGGGGGGAGGGGGAGAGAGAGAGAAAAAGAGAGAGAGAGAGAAGGAGGAAAGAAGAGAAGGGAGACAGCCTGCTCCCAAATGTAATGTTTCCATGGAGAAGCAATGCTATTAGAGATGCTCAGCTGGCTAGAGGACTAGAAACATTCTTATCTGAACTTTAAATTGGAAGATTACTGTGTATGCTGGTTTTATCACATACGAGGCAGCAAATTTCCTTAGAATACCAACAAGTGGGCTTCAGAGAATTATATAGCGAGGACACCGCATTTGCTACAAAAACAAACAAAAGCTTTTGGTTTATTTCTCACTGGGAGAGAGCCTGTAAAAGATTGAACTTTTTCGAAAGAGAAATCTGATGTAAAAACTCCATCTAAGGAAATTTTAACTTGAACATCCGGGGTGGTGGGAGTGGAAAACAGTTCACACTATTTTTTCCCCCGCTATTATATTTTCCCTTCCTGATAATTTTGGGAGTAACATCATGTCCTATATTCTTCCTCCAGATAGTGCTAATGCTCTGAACTTTCTGTTTCTGCCTGGCAGGGATCCATCAATCCTCAGCCTTTGCCTATTAAATCTGTTTCTCAATCTAGGTCACTTGAGTCAAAATTACTGAGTTATGGGTAAAATATAACCCTCCACTAGAGGGACATATTTTTATCTCAATGTTCAAAGAGCTGCCTTTTTAACATGTCCCAGAGTTAATGGAGGTTACACTCAGAACTCTTCAAGAAGAGAATATAATTTAGAAATCTACTCTCCCATTAATAATTAGATATAACTTAATTTAACATAAAATGAGAATTATGTGCCTTCGAGGAGGGAAGATCAGAGGCCTTAGTTTAAACTAATGGTCAAAGTTGTGACTTCTCCATATTGTGGAGGGCTCTTCTGAAATCACACCGAGCATTTATGGAAATAACACCATTACCTCCACAGCTGTTGCCTAGAATCCAAATAGTGAGCAAAAAGAAAAAAGAAGAAGAAGACTTTTTACTGAGTCTGTATGTTATTAGTGCCACTGAACCTCTTCATTCTTTATTTTAAATAATGGTATGTTATACTTCCATAGTAAGAAAGACTCAGTTTGTCATTGGCTAGTTGGCCACAAGGGACAGATTCACTTTTCCCCCTCATTATCTCTTACCACTGCCTATAGAAGTGCCTAGTAAACCTTTTAGCACAAATTCTGACTTGACTTTATAATATATAAACACAAATGTGGGCATCTATCAGGTGTTTAGTCAAGAACTTAGACAATTCTTATCAAAAACTTCATTTTGATACTATTGAAAAATCTGCATTTCCAAGTGGTTTATTGCAGATGTTATTCAGAAATGTTTACCTTTAAATCCTATTGTTTCCCTTACTAATATTCTATAAAAATCAAAGAAAATATTATCTATTATCAGCTGTTAAAAAAACTAACATTAAATACAGCCCACCAGTTGAACTCGTGAAATTATCAGAACACTTTGTGGCACTAATTAAGTCTAGTGGAAAACTTTTTTTAAGCAAACCCATATTAGCAATTCAACCAGAGAGGAGATTGCATTAAATAAGACAGCATCTTGAGACACTGCAATGTATAAAGGTCACCTATATATTTTATTCTTCATAAAGTATGCTCACTAATGATTTGCTTACATTTACTTTAGACATACTTTTAACAAATCTTATTTTATTTCCCTGTAGATAAGCTACTATAAAAAATGAACTATAAATGGAAAGAAAGTTATTAAGACACACTCTCCACAAGAAGTGGTATCTAATACTTTAGGAAAAGAGCAGAAAATGATATAACATCCGGTAGAAGTATTCAAAAAGTTGACCCTTTGGGATCATTTAAGCAATCTCAAGACAACTTCAATGGCCACATGGTTTAATAACAGTAAAAAAAAAAAAAGGTAATTCTAGGTATCTTATACAGGATGTGATCTTCTGCTCAAAATATCTTTTAATGAGGCAGAGAAAGCTGGAATTCATTGTAGGAAGGCTTTCATTTTAAGAGTAAGAATTTTTGTGTGTTTTATTAAGTTTTTGTTCACAGTAGAGATAACTATAATTAGCCAAGCAATTCATCTATGAGGACGTGAACTTCCCAATGTCATAAGGGAAACAAGTTTAGCAATTGTGCTTTGATTATGAACTATTAGGAATCAATTTCAATTGACCAATATTAAGCCCCTACGCTAGGCAAGACACTTGCTAAGGAAAATGCATTTGGAATGAATAACCTTATTATAAACATTAGTTATATTTCTAATCCATTCAATATAATTAATTCATTAATACAGTTGTTAATGATAATGGCTATTAGAAATATTTTATACCTATGTCATATATGTTCCTCCTCACCCTATTAAAACACAGCTCCAACAAGGAAAATGAATTATAATAACATCACCAAACCCTTCTCTAGCAGTAGCTAAGTTTCAGGCACTGTTCCAAGCCCTTTATTTACAGTTCTTCACTTGATTCTTACAACCCTTTGCAAAATAAGAACCCACACAGAGAGACTGGGAAACTTGTTTAGGGTCCATTTTCTCTGTGGCTTTTGTTTCCGGATGATGAACTCTTAAATATTCAGTTGATTGTCCAGTCTCAACTTCATACCTCTGATTCTTCAACTCAACAGTGTTTTGCCACTTACATGATGTCTAATTTGGAGTCCAAAAGTGCAGCAAACCCCCAAACCTTACCAAAAGCAGTTCTGGATTTTATGGACAACTGACCTTCTGGTGCCTCTCTCTCTTACTTTTTGTGTGTGTGTGTCCCTATTCCAAACATAAGTAGTTGTTTGGTCAGCTAGTGATTTGTGGAGAGTTTATATGACGTACTCAAATTTGGAGTATCATCACTTCTGTGCCTCTCCACTCACAAAATTTTCTCTTTAAAGCCCTTAATACTATCATCTACCCTTTGGTGTTAGCATCTACTCCTTTAAAGTGGGAAGGAAGGTTAAAGTAGTTCACTGGGGAAACCATAATGTACAAAAGCCATAAAAGTACAGTTTTGCTAGACTATCTAGTAGTATAATGTTTTTGAAATTTGTATTTTGAAATTTGTATTAAGATAATTATAAACTTATGTGAAGTTGTAAGGAATAATAAAGAGAGATTCTGTATACACATTACTTAGTTTCCTACAAAGGTTAACGTTTTGGAAAATTCTAGTACAATATCACAACCTGAATACTGATGCTGATACAATCCACTGATCTTATTCACATTTCCCCCTTTACATGTATTCATGTGCGTATAGTTCTAGAAAATTTTATTACATGTGTAGATTCATGTATCCGCCACCAATGCCAAGCTACTCAGCAACCTCCTCTCCACAATCTGCCTTTAGTGGTCCTTCCCTGACCTCATCTACATCCCTCCCACTTCCACTTTTCCTTAACTCCTGGCAACCATTCATCTGGTTTTCATTTCTCAAATTTCATCATTTCAAAATGTTGTCTGGAATGGAATAGTATATTTCACAACCTTTTGGGATTAACATTTTTCTCTTAGCATAATTCTTCAGAGATGACATACATCAATAGTTTTTGCCTTCGTATTTTGTAGTATCCATGGAATAAATACACCAAAGTTTGTTTAGCCATTCCCCTGTTGAAGGACATTTCAGCTATTTCCAGTTTTTGGCTGTTATGAATCAAGCTGCTATGAACACTTGTGTATAGAATTTTTGTGTAAGAACATACATTCTCATTTCTCTGGGATTAAATGCCCAAAAGTGATCTTCCTGAGTCATATGGTAATTGCATGTTTAATTTTAAAAGAAATTACCAAACTGTTTTCCAATGTACTATTTCTTTGTCATCAGCATGAGTGAATATTTTCCCTACATCCTCACCAACATTTGGCATTTTTATTATTCTTTATTTTTGCCATTCTGACAGGTGTATGATGATATCTTACTGTGGTTTTAATCAATGATTTCCCTGGAGAACTCATATCTCAAATAGGTTAAAGGAGTCTCATACAACCTTAACAATTGATTAGAACACAGGCAAAAGGCAATGAGAGATGTTTCACTGTAGATGACATACATGGAAAATTCTGGATATGAGTATTTTTAAACTATTTATGCAAGAGGAATTGCCGGAGATCTTCATGTCAACATTACTGTGTGTCCCACTCTTGTAAGCTTTTTTATGATCATTTTTATTATGTAAAAAATAATTTTGAAATTATATGGAAAATGTTTATAGGATAAGTATAATGTAAAATGGAATTACATAATATATTTGAATATTGTTATATACACATAAAAGACTAGAAATAAATATGCCAGAAGAT